>CATIWM010541781.1:0-19240 GCA_949671775.1 Mallotus repandus | reverse complement strand
ACCTCTTCCTCATTTTAGATCTCTAAGAATGTTAAAATCTTCCTTGAATCTCGGAGGTCACATTAGCCCAAAAGCGTGCTTAACTCCATTTTGATTTGCATGATAGTCCTAGCTTATACACACTTAAACAACATGTTAAATGCTCAAAACTAGGATTGTTAAGATCAAAATTAAGATTTATTATTGCTAAGGTCAACAAAAGGCTAGGCCTCCACTATGACGCAACCTATCTACGACAAATAGCCTATCAAACCTAATATTAGTTTTAAGGGCTTCCAAACAAATTTTTTGACAAATTTTTTCCATAAGAAATACAAAAGATGGTTTTTATGTTGGACTAAGTCCACAAGAACTTGAACTGTCCATGGGTTAGCCAGTCCACAACAATTCCAACTTAAGATACTCATTGGTCTCTGTGGGCTTAGCAACCAAAGCCCAACGCTACATCATTTTTCCTTCCCCTTGAATCATGTTTATTGGGCTGCTTGGATCAAGAGGCCCAGTTTTTCTCTTCCTTTTTGCTTCCACCACAACTAGCCCATTTTGAGAATCTTCATAAAAATCTTGCATTTCCTCCACCTGCATCGTTTCCTTGCCTATACCCTGCCCCTTACCATGTCCACTTTCTATAGCAAGTATCCCTTCCTTCTTAGTTCCACTATTAGCGCCATTATCTCCCATATTCAAGCCATAATTTTCTAAATCAATGACCATATCCTCATTAGATGTAAGAGTAGTACTAACATTCCTTTCTTATCTCATCAGAGGTTCATTGCGCAACCATTTACCACTAGTGTTAGGTTAAGTTCATCCCGATGAAGCTTGCATCCAAGGACCATAAGGTTTGACGATCTGCCCCTTCAGAAAATCATCTCTCTTTTCACAAGAGAGATCAGTATGCCCAAGTTTGCCATAAATGTGATAAAAATTATGCAACCTTTCATACTGAAAATCGACCCATAGCCAATCTCCACCACTTTTCTTGATTTTCATTATACGTTTCAGAGCAATACGAACATCCACTATTATTATAATTCTCATATAGTTCTGCTATACTCCAGTGAAGTTATTCACATCCAAACTAATGAAATTTTTAATATAATTTCCAATATTCACAAGTACCTTTTCAGACTGTAATCCAACTGGCAAGTTATGAATTTGCACCCAGAATAATGCATGTAATAAGGACACCATAAGTGGTTGTTCATTCAGTTCAAGTCACTTACCAGAAGAATATTGTTATCGAATTGCCAAGCACCCGATTCCAACACTCTTTCAATGTCATATTCATGGAAGAATTGGAATAAAAACAAATTAGGCTTGAGTTCCCGTATACAAAGTCCCTTACCTGGCCTCTATAATGAATCCATTTTTTCTTTCATAGCCATGAAATTAACATTCCTATCTGTCAATAAATGTCCAACTAAGCACCAACATAAATCGTCCTGTATCCCTGTATCTCCAATATCATCGCCTTCAACCTCCATCCCAACTTTTTCCTCTTCGGCCAGAGACAAGTTTGCATACCGATCAACAAAATCATTATCAAGATGATCCATCTCATTCGCCATTATCCAAACTTAGAAAAGAAACAATCAATAAATAGCAAAAAACGTATCATCCTTGTCAGGAGACAAGATAGACTTCACTTATCAGAGAGACAAGACTTATTCTTTAATCTGAGACTTAATACAAGCTAAAAGATAATTTTTGCTTTGGAATTAACAACAAAATATTATTGTAAACTAGAATTTTGAGCTAAAGATAAAATTTATCGATGATTGATTTTAATAGTTGATGATGATTGGTGATGATTGATGATTGGTTGTTTGTCTATGTTGATGGATGTGTTGTCTCCATTTATAATCACTGAATTTCACTTTCCCAGGTATTTTTTCAACTCAAAAGTCGTCCATTTTGGAGAATTAAATTTCCATAACTCCAATACCTAATCCACTTCTCTCAAACAATTCTCAACCATCAATCTCCATCTCCATCTCCATAATCTTCTATCTTTATCGTTAAGTTACACTAGCATGGGCTGGACTTTTACTCATTTTTGGATCTCAAAAGTTTTAATTAATCAAAATTGGATCAATAATTAGTTAATAATTAATGGGCTTTATATTTTAACTTAAAATTAAATTTGGGTCCAAACATATATATATATATATATTGTTTAGCTTATATAGTAAAAAATAGCAATATTTTATTATTAAGTGACTAAATGATTTGAGACGCAACTTTTGTAAAGCGAATAAATTTTCGTAAGTATGATTTGTGTCTAGTTTCAGCAAGTACATAGTTATTATTAATATTTTTACATGATTACAGCAATGAAAAATAGCAAATATATATTGAATGTAACTTGATTTATATGAATTATTTAACTTATGCATGAATCTGCACACTATATCATTTAGATTACACCATAATGACGGGTATTTTATCTTAGTGTGCATATATATATATATATTTATTTATTTATTGATATTTTATTATCTAGCGGTAATTATTAGCAAAGTGTACTTTACTTCGTAAAAAAAAAAAATTAATTGTATGAGACACTTTAATTGACTATATTATATTTAAAGTTATGAAATTTAAAGTGACAATTTTCTCTAGTATTTTATTTATTAAATATCTCGTATTTTTTTGTAGACTAAAAATTTATTATGCATAATTTTTGTCATATTTTTGTATTAATTATATAAATATTTAATGCATAATTAATGTATGTCATAATTTTTATAACTAAGTGTGTGTCTATATATATATATATATATATATATATACACACATACTATTACAAATCTATTAGATATAGATTATTGACATCTTAATGATATAAAAATTATATAATTTTAAAATTTTTTAATAAGTTTAATTGAATTATTTTAATAATTGTATGGACTTAATAATAAAAATTATAAGAAATAAATAAAAAAAATTTAAAATTACGGGGACTTATTTGAATATTGTTTATCTGTCAATTTTTTTAATGAGTTTAATATGCCATAAATTAAAAGTGAAGGGATGCAATATGTTAGAAATTGAGAATAAAGGTATGAATATACTGAAAATTTAATACAATGGTGCAATGTGAAAAAAACTTGAGAATACAGGGTCAAAATGCATTTTGCCCTGTCCAAATGCAGAGCCAAATTCGAGAAGTGAACTGATTAAAATTGACAATAAGGTTAAGAAAAGAAACATCTTCCCTGAACAGAAGCACATTCAAAATTGCCAAAAGCCCTTGCATAGAATTTTTTTTTTTTTTTTTTTGGTACCATAGAAATAGTAGACTGGCAAATTTATTTTCAATTATTATGGTTCAACTAAACAATTGAATTTTTTTTCAAGTTCCACAGTCTGATCTTTAATAAATTACAGAACGTAAAATCAAATAGCTGTGATGACGATACACTAACAATAAGCCAACCCACAACAGCCAAAACTAATCCAAGAAAAAGCAAACATCTCTGTTACTATACCTCTTTTTGACAAGAACTTCTATTTTCTTTTACTGCCACTTTTAAGTATTTTGAACATCCACATCCATGGCGCAAAACTGAGTTGCTGACACCCATGACCCAAAGCTGCAATGTAAAAGCATACTATTTTCATAACCATTTTGCCTCAATTGGAAAATTTTGAGATCAATTTGTCAACATGTATTATAATATCATCAATGCGAGGGCGAACAGCTGCCTGAGGCTGAAGCATCCAGATCACAAACTGATGTAGAGCATCTGGATATGGAGGATTAGGTCCAGCTGGCCACTTTATCTGCGCATTTACAATGGCCAGCTGTAAGCTTCCCCCAGACTCTCCAAGTGCATACTCAAACGGAGATACCCCATACCTGTTGAATCAGCTGTGAGTAATAGGTAAAATGAAGCAAAAATTATCAAAGAGATTTAGTTTTCTCTTTATAACATGCACCAATTTCCAAATTACTGAAAAACACGCAGAGAATGCTTACACCACAACAAAATTAAGCACTTCATTCAGTTTACACACAGCATTTTAAGGCACAGAACCAGGCTCTAAAGAAATGACACCAAAGATGGATCTGATTAGATGAGTCTCACTTTTTTTTTTTTTTTTTGATAACAAGGACTTCATCCATGAGCACACAGGTAATCAGAACATTGCCTTTAGGTACAAAAAAACTGAACAGTTAATGGAAGGAAAAAGAAAAACAATTAAAAAGTATGAAAGAAAGGATGGCTTGTCATCATCATTTTTTTTGCTTTCTTTTGATGGAAAAGAGAAGAAAAGATTGAAGTGAATTAATTCAAAGATAAATTTATAGGCCTATTTAATATTTGAAATAAAACTGACATTGGTGGGAAAAATACTACAATGTCGGAAAAAAAAAACTTCATTTTAACTTGTGTATTTATCAATGACAAACTTGGTGCTTTCAGAGCCAGTCTTGTAGATTAGGTAAAAATTAAATTCCTAGTTATAGCAGCAACAAGAGTATTTATTTACAGAAAAAACATATTCACATCCCTGAAGTAGATTACTAGAATAAATACATCAAATCTAACAGAAGAAGAGAAGGAAGATGTAGGATATCCAACATTTGAAAGAAGCAGAAAAGAAATGTTTGTATGACCAAATATCAGGTGGCAGCTCCTAAGGTTTTATGAGAATTAGGCCAGTTGGCCTTAACAAGTGGTGGACCTGCAAGGCAGTGGACCTCTCAGAATTAACGGAATTGACATTTGTAGTGTTACGTTAAAGATTGAAAACAAAAAAGAAAACATTTACACCAGTTTAAAAATTAGGCTTAATTTAGGCTCAAGTTTAAACTAAGCCATTCAAGCTTGGTATATCAGAGTCAAGATTCAATAATGAAAAGAGCAACCATGAAGGTCATACAATATTCTCCATAAACTACTTTTAATTTCAACTTTTGGTACTATTTCGGTTGCAGTTAATACTAACTATTTATAACACAACTTCCATGAGGATTAGCTGCAACTGCAATCTAGTTGAGACCAGCTACATATTTTCTTCCTCAATTGTACTCAGTTTAGGGTTAATACTTTCTTATTTTCCTCAGCAGTTTAGGGTTAATACGTTCTTATTTTCCTTAGTCTTTGTTCATTCTTCTCAACGCTATCTAAAATCACAATTATCCATATTCCAGAATTTATAACATTATAGCAGAGATTTTTTCTACAGCTAGTATGATTGAGATATTTCGATTCCATGCTTATCGTTTCTTGCACGTCAAATCTCAACATCAATGAATATTAACAAAATTTATAATCTTAATTGTGTGATGATCTAGGTCTACAAACTGCTGTGTATGCAGTGATTCTGGTACAACTAGCTTAAACATGCCAGAACTTGGTTTGACTCCCTCGCATAGTTGTTAAAGGCGATAGGCGCATCAAGGCGCAAGGTGCAGGCACAAGCCTTTTGGAAATGAAGCGCAAAAAATCAAAAAAATAAAGAAATTAAGAAAAAAATAACAATTCATATAGTCACACTAAAAACAGAACACATGCATAAAAAACAATAAATTTTATAATGTTTTGTAAGTCTAAAATCAAAAGAAAAAGTTTAAAACCACGAAAAACTCCCCCTTTTGTAACTTTGCATTGATTTAAAAGAAGAAAAAAACGAAAAAATTAGATTAAAGAGCAGACCCAACAAGAAGAAGAAGAAAATTATCCCAAAAAGAGAAGATTCAAGAAGAAGATTGAGAAGAAAAAAAGAGAGATATCAAGAAGAAGAAGAACAGAAAAAATAGGAAGAAGAAGAAGAAGAAGAAAATATCAAGAAGAAGAAGGAAAAAAAAAAAGTAACTGCTAGGCTGCCACAAGTTGGTCTGCTGCTGGGACAGGGTGCTTCAGTCGGCAGAGATCTCAGGTTCCTCTTCTTTTATTTTTTTCTTTAAGAGCTGAAATTTCTATTTCCTCATCTTCTTTTGGATTTCAGCCCTAAACCCTAAAATGCTCTTCTTCTTGTTCTTTCGGACTTCAGCCCAAAATTCTTCTTTTTTCTTTTAAATCAATGCAAAGGTCTAGGCCCATTGTGTGTCCATTATTTAAAAAGCCCAGAAAAGTCTACAAATAGTAAAATATTACAAAGGTGCACCTCAACTGCGCCTCGCCAGAGGCTCAAGGCGCACCAAGGCGCGCGCCTTTGTGATGTCGCCCACCTTTCCTAGGTTGAGGCGCAGAGCGCCTCTATGCTCCCTCGCTTTATGCACAAAAGCAATAAAGAGTGGGCACAGCTTCATACAAAATACAAACAAGAAGTTGACAAGCAAAAAAAAAAGGCACATGTGGCAAGAAGCACACATAGTTCAGCAAAATTATATGAAATATAAACAATGGAAAGGAAAATCGATCCTCACATTATTGCATATAGTGTGCATCCTAATGACCAAATATCAGTTCTCTCATCAATGTCTGCATGGCTTGGGCAATCCCACAACTCAGGAGCTCTAAAAGGTGCTGAGCAATGTTCAGATGCCCATTCCTTCACAAGGAGCAGTAAAATTTTCAGTCATAATCAATTAATCATAGCTAACTGGTAGTATCATAATAATCAAACTTAATAAAATATGCAAAGCTAGATATGCCATATTAGACTGAGATTCAAATAAACTTTGAACATAATTGAATTTTGAGATTAAATGAAGGATACTTTTAAGATATACAATTGAGTGAGTACAAAGTACATAACAAAAAAAAAATTTCAATTGGGATCTACAAGCATCTCAGAGACATGCTAATAGTGGCAATGGTCACAAATCACAAGAAAATACTAGCATGATAGAAAAAGGAAAATGAGTCTAAAGTTGAACCTGCAACTGTAGTGCCTCTGAACGAGATCGAATTTGCTTCCTTGCAGGTCGAGCACTCCCAAAGTCCATCAATATTGCTAGAGGTGGTTGTCCTTTCCTACGTGTTAGAAGTATATTACCAGGTTTGACATCATTATGCGCGTATGGAGGATCAAGGTTGTGCATATGTTTCAGTCCAGCACAAAGCTGCAGCACAGGTTTTTCTTAGTGATGACATTTAAAGTATGCACTGACACAGTAACATTAATGCAAATAGAGATGCTACTGATGCAAATAAGAAAGGGATGGAAGAACATCCTCATATTTTCCCCAGATAAGTTCTAAATCCCTATAAAGCCAACTGCCAAAGAATATATCCAAGTTGAGTAGAATACTGCTGAATGCTCCAAATAACAAGAAAATTCTAATGGCTATAAATATGAAATGAAATGTGCAATTCTGTGACACATAACATCTAGATCATTGCTTTTTATGCAGATGAAGCTTATGCCCATAAAAACACATTGAATAAGAGAAAAGAGATACTAAAAGGAGTTGTCATTTTCACCTGCCGAAATATTTGAAGAACTTCAGAAGTAGAAAAGAACTCCTTCTTAGCTTTCATAGCTTTGGAATTGTCAAGTAAGGTCCCATCCAAGTGAACCGGAAATAACAAGTATGCTTCATGGTTCCAAGAGCCCTCTTGGTTAGCCTGCAATAAAAAAAAAAGAAAAAGGGGAAAATAAATGGCAGTAAATGGAATTTTCTGAAAATCATTTACACCAAAACAAAAAAAGAAATATTAAAGTAAGTTTCCCACTAGAAGAATTAGTATTATTTTAAAACAGCACTATGTCTCATACCAAATTGTCCCAATGATGCTAAATGACATGATCCAGTCACGTTAGAGAAATCATTGAATTATTAGTTAGAAGCTCTTGTTGATTAAGTAAAAAAAATAAAAATCAGCATGTATGACGTTTTCACAAGAAATATCAAATATAGCTAGAAATTGCAGAATTCTTGGTCCGTGTATATCCAATGATTAATGCATAATTGTACAGTGAGGATGTTGATTATTCTGCAACGGTAATTACAAAACTGTACTGGTTCGTGCACCCAACACCAGATGGGGATTGACGCAGCTGACAGAGAAAGCCACAGGAAATATATGCATAAAGAGCAAGCAATTGCAAACAAGGGCCATAATGGAAGAAGAGAATCATGAGAACAACTTCCTTAAAACTCACATATCAGCATACCAATCAAATAAATTGCTGCATTACATCTAAAAAACTCTAGAATCAAATAATAAAGAAAACCCTCAAATGTGTTAGCATTCTGCATGCAACCATCCTACAAACGTTTATTTCACAAACAAACAAAGCCTAGCGCCACGAAATGTGCAACGTACCCAAAAGCTCGAATTTGGATGATAGTGACAAGTGATTTTTTTTTACCTTAACAGTAATAATAGCATGATCAAGGAGAGGAAGCAAATTAGGGTGACTAAACAAAGACGAAACTCGAATCTCTTCTCTGACCAACTCCAATTGTTCATTATTCTGAATCAAAACCTTCTTCATTGCATATGTTCCATCATCTGCACCACCAAAACAGATCACATTCCTCTGATCACTAAACCTAAATTAACATATTAAACAATACCAGATCAATCAGATCATCATTCGATTTCGCAATCACAATCGGGGCAAGCACAGCACACAAACAAACAAAACAAATAATCAATCCAAACGCACCGGAGAGATGAGAAGTGTCCTTGACTTTCTTGGCGAGACCACCTGCGGAGGCAACGGCGGAGGACGTGTCGGTGAGGACCTCTTTGACCAAGTAGACATAAGCAAAACCACCTTCCCCGAGCTGTCTAACGATCCTGAACCGGTTCTCATTGATCCAAACATCACCTCCTCCATTGACGGCGTCGTAGAGCGCATTCAGCCCAGAAAACGTGCAACCCATTTGGTTTTTTGTAAGCTACAAAAAATTCTTCCAAGTGTTGAAAGTAAAAAGATCAGATCTTTTTCAAGTTTGCATTTTCTTGGTTTTTTGGTACTTGATGGGTGTGAGAAGAAGAAGAGAAGAAGAGTGGGATCTATTTCTTGCAGCCGTTTTGTTCTGTGTATGGAAACTAAATTAAGCTGTAGCTACAATAGAAAAAATCATGTCAGATTCAGTTATAAAACTATTAAGACCCACCCTACCCCTATTTTTTTTTTCTAACAATTTTTTTTTTCAATTCTGAGATCTCTCTCAAACCATCATCAAACACATGGGATTTTTTATTGATTGAAAAATTGTATATTAAAAAATTTGGATAAATCCATTATGAGACCCCTGAATTTTGACACTTTATTCTATCGAGCCCCTTAATTTTTATTGTGTTTTATTAAGCCCTCAATCTTTTATTTTCGTATAAATTAAGGACAAATTAGATTGAAATAATGAAATTGTGCAACAATTTAGATTCTTTGTTGCTAAATATGTTGCTATGAGAGGTTTAGAGATATGTTTTGTGAAGAATGGAAGAAAAAAGTGAGGGCAATATGTAAGGAAAAATGTCCATGGAGGTTATATGCTTCAATTGGTAATTTTAATGACACATTTACAGTTAAAACTTACTACCAACATCACAATTTTGGTAGAATAAATAGAACTCCTTTCACAATTTCATTATTTCAGTCTAATTTGTCCTTAATCTATGCAAAAATAAAAAGATTGAGGGCTTAATAAAACACAATAAAAGTTGAAGGGCTCAATAAAATAAAGTGTCAAAATTCAAGAACTTCATAATAGGTGTATCCAAAAAATTTCTACATTCGCCTATCTGCTTAAAACGGATTAAAATATTTTTTTAATTAGCACAAATAGTTATTTCCATCACCATATTAGGAGAAAAGAGGTAAAGGGTCTACTCTCTACGACACCTTTGGCCACCCAGAAGGAACGATGATAAAATATTTTATTAGAACATCTCCAATAAGTTTTTTATTTGAGAAAACATTTTTATTTTGAAGAGCCAAATCAAAAAAATAGTTTCCAATACACTCTCTATATTTTTATTTTAGAGTATAAAGTTGGTTTGATTCTTTACATGTCAAAAAAATGGTTTCCAATATATTCTTTATATTTCCTATGCAAGATATTAATTAATATTTATCTATTTATTGAAAAGATTTTTCTCTTTTATCAAACAGTGGAAAAGAATTAAATAAATAGAAAGAAATCTTATAAAAACAAATAAGAAAAAAAATTAAACATTAATGTTTATTGGATAAAGCAAAATGAAGATTAAAAATATAAAGAGTCTATTAGAGTTGTACAAATTTTTTCACTTTTTATATTTAAAAATTCTTTAAAATATTTAAAAAGTACTATTAGAGATGCTCTTACGAGATTAAAACATTTGATTGAGAACACTTGTTTCAAGTGAAAGGTTTAGTTATCTAGGTTAGTTGTAAAAAAAAATGTATTATATATTATGCTCAATAATTAAATTAAATTAGTAACATTTATTTTGAATATCTTATATTTAATCAATAAAATAAAAAAAAATATTTATATTTATAAATCTAAATGTAGAATATAATATATAATATATCAAAAATAAATAACCATTTTCCTAATAATACTTTTATGAATTCTTGCTTGCACTTCAAATACTACGATTGATTAAAAAAAAAAACAAATTTTACCCTCAAAGCACAGCAATTAGCAAGCAAGATTGATGGAGGAATGCCCTCTTTGATTCAAATAAAAATGAATCAAAAGTATTTAATCGAGTCAATCATGAATTTAAATTTATAATATTCAGAACTGAATACTGTGAAAGTTAAATAAATAATAAAATAAAATATAAATGAGAATGCTATATTTGTAAAGGTGAAATTTCTAGATAAAATGCAAATGCACATTATAATTCTAATTAAATTGGAGCATAATCAACTGTTATATGGTATGGTGCTTTGAGTCAGAACAAAGTTACAGACGCCATTGTGGAATCATGCAAGTGATATTTGTATAAACCAAATTGATGTATAAGCCTCTAGCAGCATAAACCAAACTTATTTTGCAGGTTATCTTATTTTCATTTTGGTTAAACTTCCACAATCCATGACAGCTGCAAGCTGCTTGTTTAGTTGAGGATCGAGATAAATGATCCCAGAAGCCCTGAATTTCACACACGACTTTCAGATTTTACTAGGCGAAAATGCTGGTTGTTGTTGAGTGATGCAATGAATATTTCCACCTCCCAAGACGATCTCCCTTGCACCTTCGATTCTCACGATCTGGATCAGCAGAAACTTGGTATTAGTTTTGTACATAGCAGGGGAAAATATTAACAATGAAGTAGAGAATATCTCTGGTAAATTTGGTAGGTAGGCTAGCTTCATCATTGCATGCTATGCCTACAGCAGGGTACAATCTAGGCATATGAAGTGCTTTATATGTTCAGCAGAAGTTATTCCGTTATTCTTGATGTTACCATGAAGCAACTCGACTGACTGATAATTGAACATTGCTAACAGTTCAATTTGCATATTTGATGCAGTAATTCATAATCATGCCTGCAGACAGTGTTCTTTCAAGAGTCATAGGTTCTACAGTTGCCTCTAGATGCTGCCATTTTCCTCAAATTTTCAGTGAAGAATATTTTACCCGATTATACTTGCTATCTTGTGAGGAAATATTGTTTCGCCAATCAACTGAATCACAGCTAATCATTTCAAATGTTATATATTTAAATGGCATCTCCTGCTCTAAATCACTACACATTTCATGAAGACCGTAAAATTGGATAGATTGAACATAAGTATTTGCTTACCTCATGATTTGGGAAAGCCTGAGAGAGGACACGAACAGCTTCATCATCCCACTTCTGGTCGCCAAATTGTGGTGTGATGATCCCTCCATTGGCGATATAGAAGTTTACATATGAAGCAGCAAGTCTTGTACCTGGAAGTCTCGGTTTAGCCTCACCATCCTGAATCAGAATAATAATACGCCATAAAGTTTTTGAAACCCAATACTATTCAAGGAAAGATGATGATGTAGTATATTTTTAGTCTCAAAGCATTTAGCATTCTCATGCAAACGGTGACATCCTTCAATCATTATTATTACTACAAAATGACTGAATGACAGGTCCAAAATTAAAAGAGATCACACTGCATTCAAGTTTGATTCAACATACAGTGATAGATTAGGACAAAGAAAACACCCAACAAGGATTGTGAAAAGAGCAAAGCACAACACAAAGGACTCGAGCAAAGAGACCATCATGCCAGTGATGAAAAACTAACAGAAAGTCCAGAAAAATAGCTCATGTTGGACAACGTTCAATAATTTCACTTTTTTTTTCCTTTTTTAATTATTCATACACAGTAAGTACAACAAACAATTCTTTTCATTTTCCTTCAACTTGGGACTTCTTTCGAAATCAGCTTTTAGCTAGGAACTGTAGCCAGATAACATGGTATCTCAAGCTAATACAGACCTTTAGAATGTCAGATAACAATGTATATATATATATTTTAAAGCACATAAAGTCTTGAGCATATGCATTCCAAGAAATTGCTTATCAGACGTTCATCTTGATAGTCATTTCAAGAACTAAAAGCTATATGTCAGTTGTGAAGAGGCATGAAAATAGAATTCCCCATTGACAAAATTCTTACTTGAACAACTCCAGCAGCTTCTTTCTCTGTCATATACAGTGGTCCTGGTACATGGAGTTTAATTATCTGGAAGTTCCTACCTTTAGCATCAGCAGCACTGGAAAGAACAGATAAGGCCTCCATGGATCTTTCAAACTGAGGATCTTTTTCATCATCTGTCCAAGACAACAAAACCACACCAGGCCTTGCAAAGCAGCACATATTGTCTATATGACCATTAGTGTCATCATCACCTGTTAAACATCATGGCAAACAGTTTCATCTTTTCATGCTGTAGAAAGATGGGAAATAGGCTTTCTGTTTATCTAATCCAAGTAAATGTTTATATTATCATATCAAAGAAATTAGCAATTTTAATTTTTGTAATCCTGACAAATGATATTCGTGCTTGAAAGTTTCATATTCATTTCAATTTTAGACGTCAACTCCAGGTTATTACTTTTTCAGAACTAAATTGGCATTTCTACCCTTATTTTCTTCCTCTCTCAGCTTTTCCCCTTCTTACTTTTCTTCCTTCCTCATGGTCATGTGAGTCATTCATGAATTCACATGGCAATGCCAGCACCTTTTATGATATGAATTCCATCACAGGAACAGATACAGAAGAATAAGAACAAAAACTAGAACCACAGAAGTCAAGAGGAAAAAGTGCCTTAGCACCAAAGATGATCTAAAATGGAAATTACTGTAGAAGCCACATACCATATAATCCGCGAGGCAACCAAATAACCTTCTGGACTCCAAGATAATCCTTAAGTTCATTTTCTATTTGCTCTTTAGTTAAATGTGGATTCCGGTTTTTATTCAAGAGGCACTCTTCGGTGGTAAGGCATGTTCCTAAGGAATAGCAAAATTCTGAATCAATCCAAGCAAAATCAAATGTATTGATAGTACAGAAAAGTAATGAATCATGTGCTGATAACTTTTCTCTTTCTTAATTTGAGAATATTGGCAGGAATTAGGTTTATGCCAGAACAGAGAAAGTTATACATTAAATTATGATTCAAAATATCTCAGGCTAGCATTATACAAACAATGTTTAAACTTCTCTGAGTCGGTTGAAGCCCAGTGCTCTGACAGATATGGTAGACCGTATCAAATAATCTTTAGCAATTTTCAACCGAACATAAGTAACCACAAAAGACATCCGTATTTTAATTAAAGGGCATTTTGGAGTACAATTGATAAGCGGGGGTTGCAACCATCTCGAAAACTACCAGAGGCCAATATCAGAAAGGCAGACTCAAGGCAAACCACTTTTTCCATTAAAATTATTATCCAAAATCATTAAATCAGTTTTGTATCTAATTAGGCACAAAGTCACTCCAGAAATTTCTCAAATGATTAATTTGTAATGATGTTACAACTTAAGATGGTTAAATGACATTTCTCCATATTTGTTAGAACTAAGTCCATACTTCACCAAAGATGTCGATGAAATTTAAACTAAGCACATAAAAATAAAAATACATAATGGGGCTATATGCATTTTGAGAAACATAAAATCCACCATACTGGTCAGAGCTGTAACTAAATTTAAGATAAGCATCCAGCAAGTGCCAGCATCAGTATATTCAACTGTAATCTAATGCAGCTCTAACAGAGTGTAAGAATGCCTTATAAAATATTATTATAAAAATTGGTTGTCTTCTCCTTTTTATGCCTATCAAATAGGAAAAGTGGCAGATGTTACCAATTTTACGAAGAAGTAAACCGTTTCCATGTTTTTCATTGATTTTCCATTACTTGACTTGATTATATAACGCATACGCAAAATATGGGCAAGAAAATATTTTCAGGTCATTGTTCAGCTAGCAGCTTGCAAAAAAATTCATTTTTTCTGAAACCTGAAACTACTTGGAGAAAATTCTTTTCAAAATTCTGATTGTGAAACACACAAGTTGTTACCTTCTCCATCCACATGGATGCTTCCACCTTCAAGAATCATGGAATGGGGAAACCGAGGAACCCTCTCAATTCCAAGAATCTGACAAAATGTCATACTTAATATCAACTGCCTAGCAACACTTGATTTGCAAGATACTAATACTTGAAAAAATAAATTTACAAAACAACTTACTAATGCAAATTTATTTGGCTACAATAATACTACTTACCTTCCTTGCCACAAGAAGGTCGAGACTCCAATCTTGGTAACAACCATCATCAACCCCTACAAGTTTTAAAATTAGGTCCATGTAGAGACAGACATCACTTTCTATATTTTTGGAAAACCAATATGAGAGGAGAAAAAGAAACTAAGTCTAACTTGTAGGTTTTAATATGCAGGGACATAATACCACCATAAATCATTTAGCACAACTATATCATAACATTAGGCTATCGTATATATGACTATAATGTTGCATTAGGCCTATAAAGCATCAAAATTGCAAGATTATATTGTATTATTTTTGAGATGGACTAACTGTAATATGAAAAGATATAGAAAAAAAAATCTGTATTGATGAGTAGTGACAGATATAAGATTTCAAAATCCAACCTCCCCAACTGTTAAAATTCCAATCAATGCCCGCAACCGTTTGCTTTAGGGAACCAGCACTTGATGCATTCACAACAAACTTCAGGCATGGACAAAAATAAATAAATCAGTAGAATTGTGAAAGAAAAAGAAGGTTGCAAGAACATGATCCTCAATTAAAACTAAAAGGACAAAAAAAAAATGTCAGTTCCACTAAAGAAAGGGAAAAAATAACTCACAGTAGGCCCAGTATCACGAAACCAAGAATCGTTCATGCCCATCTCAACAACTCTAATGTGTTGTGGTAACTGCCCCCGTGCATTTTCCCACTAAGAATGAAACAAATTAAAAGCTTGAAATCAGTAGCAAACAAAGTTAAATTTTTTTAATTTGCTCAAAATTAAATTTCATACAAGCAAGACAATAGATTTTCATGGACATAACCAACCTGAGCTGCACTTGCACAAACAGTCACAGGCTCAAACTTTGAAATTGCCATTGCTACCTTGACAAAAACTTGCTGTCCATAAACTGCGTTGTCTCGCCAGTTGTCAGGACGCTCCTAAAACCGAATTAGATTTCAGATATTTTAGCAGCGTATGCATCCATTCTTTTTTCTTTCAAAAGAAAAAATCAGCTTAGCACAGCTCAAAAAACCAATTAAGACATCATTCAGCAATCAGATAGTTAATAATCTATTAAGAATATGAAAACACACATAGTTATGATATGAGAATCAGTGAGTTAGACATAGAGGACAACATCAAACATGTGGGTTGCGATAGAACATGACAAAACCATGAAAAAGAAACCCCTTTTTTAATCTGAATCTACATCTGATTTTCATCAGAAGAGAACCCATCAATCACCAACTATGAAGAAAGAAGAAAGAACAATAAAAACGTAAACTTTCACATGTGAAGATCAATTATAGTAATCAATGAAACACGCACAGGCCAACCCATCCAAGTCTGTGAATGAGGCTCCCATTCAGCAGGCATACAGTATCCATGAAGCGCCGGTGTTCCTGTCAAGTCGCCCATTTCTTCACACCCCTTATCCTCACACACACTTACTTCACTATTGGGCAATGCTAAGCAGGAGTAGGTGACAGAGAAAAGCGAAGTAAGTGGGTTGGTTTTGGGCACAAACTGGTATAGAATAATACATACACATCGATACTCGAGATGGTTTCATGGAAAAACATTGGCACTCGCCACTTGCCACATTTTTTCTTTTTTATTATTTCTCCTGTAAAAAACCAAATCAGCCGCCCTTTCTCTATTTTTTTTTTACTTTATCGGAATCTTTTGCGTTGGCACCCATTCCTCATTATACTTTCCATTTTTTTCCCGACATGAAAGGAGTTAACCACTAGAGTATTCAACCGTTAGCTAAATATTAATTTTTAATCAATTCTGGCCCTTTTTTTTAACCGTCATATTTTTTAAAAAATAAAATTTTATTTATTTGTCAATTTTTTATATTTAAGAAAATATCACATTTTATTTTTAGTAACATTTATTATATTTATTTAATTTTTTAATAATTTTAAAGTATTTTTGATATACCAAAAATAAGTCTTTTAGTGTAAAATAAATTTTGAGTTTATTAATATAGGGACAATTTAATCTTATTTACTTATATATATATATGTCTAAATAATACTTTCTTAATCTAAGTGAAACTCTAAAATATGACAATTAAAAAGGAATAGATGCAGTATTTATTTATTTTTCATTGTTCAAAAAAAAATCTTTTTATTTTAAAAAAATATGAACTTTTTCTTTACGAGTTATGGGAAAAGGTCCAATTTGCACCCTGAATTTTTTACCTAAGAGCACGTTAGACCTCTGATTTTTTTTGTCCAATTGGAACTTTTATTTTGGAAATCGGAGCATATTAGAACTTTACTGATTACAATTAAATTTTATAACTTTTTTTTAGTACAATTAAGTCCTATAAACTAATAAAAAACTAATTTTAATGGATACTAACAAATAAAATTGATAATTTTTTTAGAAATATATATATAATCTAATTATAAAATTTTAAAAGTTTTTGAACCTATAAAATAATTATTTTAAAATTTTCTTAAATTTTTAAAAAATTTAAAATTAAATGATATAAATTTTAAAAAAATGACCAAATTTATTTGTTAATGTAAATTACAAATTGATAATTGACCTAAAATTTAATTTTAATGGTTGAATAAAATTTTTTAAATTTTATTCATTAGTTTAAATTTATAAATCTACACAATAATTTTTAAACCTACACAATAATCAATGAATAAAATTTTTTTATCCAACTGTTAAAATTAAATTTTAGGTCAATTATTGTTGGGTTTTGTGATACTAAATACAACGAAAATTTAAAATTTTTATCACAAACCTGAACCAATGATTCATGTAATTCAATTAATTGATTGATTTAGGACTTCCAAAAACTTACCACAAACGCAAGTAGAGGCAAGATTACTGAAAGGGAGAGAGGGGGTTCACACCGGTGACACCCTACCTCGAGCTTTTCGCTTTCTTTGATCGGATTAAGATGTCTCCAAAAGGATGTGTCCTCTACTAATATCCACACGAACAAACCTTCAATCAAAATGGATGTGTGTGCTAGCACCTTTCTTAATTGTCTCATAACTCAAGAACGAATGAACTCTGTGTTTAGTTTTCTCTAAAGGGAGAGAAAAATAATTTAGGTGGCAGGATGATTAGTATGTGAAACCCTAAAGAATATGATATATTTATAGACTTCTAAATTAGGGTTTCACTTAACAAAAAATTTTTGGTATATCCGACTTTTAATTCTGATTTTATTTAAATACCAAAGCAGAAATATATTTTCCTATTTATTTAAGATAACCATGACCTTAAATAAATAAATATATATATATATATATACACACACACACGAATTTATATCTATTTATTTCCACAGAGTTTAATTGGGTTTGGTAAACCCATATTCGTTTTGGACCTGTTCTAAGTGTGTGACCCTATAGATTTACATAACGTTGGCAGTGGGCCTAAAATCCCTATGTAGGCCTACAAGTCATAATTGGCCTCTACCAAGACATTATCACTACCTAAGTTATGTGAAAATCGATAATCCAACATACCTTAATTTACAGTGTATATTGTAGTCCCTTTATCACATGATATCTTAATTGAACATTAGGTATAGTTTATGTCATCCTTATACAGTTCAATAAAAGTATGACTTAATTCCAAGTAGACTGAGAATGATAACTCTTTATTAATTCATTCAGCATGGTCATGCATTTTCCTTCAGTCTATCTTATCAAGGGGCCTATAGATATCTTACTCATATCAAATGAGGGATAAATTCCTTCTCAATCACTCACATTCCTCACATAATTCATTTCATATCCAACAACATTATATTCCATCATCCTATTAAAGACAATGTTAGAATGTGTCAAAAAATAAAATAGTTATGTAGAAATCCATGGTGATTTCAAGGTCGAAGGACTAAAATCTATGTAGTATTATCATAGTGGGCCAATTCAGTACATAATTTCTCAAATAAGTACCTAATAGTTGACTTATATTCATGATTAGTAAAACATAATCTTCAGTCAACACCATACTAGTCTTAATTCATTATTAATTCTATAATAAATAAATGGCTAAGGATAATCTGAATAAAACTTATATTTAATCTAAGGGTTTTACTATCAAGTCACATAACTGATGACCTTAGAAAGAATTAACTATTCATTTAATTATCATAAAAAGGAAATGATAATGTAAATGCCTCTTTATTAATAAAATGATAAAGTCAAAACATAGTCATAAATGATTGACCTAGTGCATATCACTAACAATTATCAATTCGCTATTTTATATTAACAAATAAATTTGGTCATTTTTTTGAAATTTATATCACTTGATTGTAAAATTTTTAAAAATTTAAGAAAAAATTTAAAAAAGTGTTTGAAAATGCCATAGGGGAGGGGGGGGGGGTGAATAGGGCTATCGAACAAAAATCAAAACTTAAAAATAAATAAGCAAAAATGAAAGAATGATGAGAAAGAAGAATGATGAACACAAGTATTTAAGGAGTTTGGTGGTGGTTCCGCAAGTATACGGATTCGTACAAGTAGTAATTAAATATCGATCCCACAGAGATTGCAAATTGACTATTGTAATACTAATTGTATTTGTTTGTTTAAACAACGAAAAAGATATTTTAAATGTAAATTAAAATAAACAA
>CATIWM010541730.1:0-26655 GCA_949671775.1 Mallotus repandus | reverse complement strand
GAAAAAAAAAGAAAATAAATAAAATGTTAAAAAATTATAAAATAAAAAAGTTGAAAAAATCAGTAAAAAAGAAAAAAATGTTAAAAAAAAAGACAACCCTAATGGTAAAAAGAGCGGATTATATTTGAAAGAAAAAAGTTTGAAAAAATATTTTTAAAAATTTTTCAAATCAATAACTTTTTAAAATTTTTTTTGATTTTTTAGATCCCATAATTTTATTAAATGTTTGTTTTAAAGACAAATCTACTTAAATGTAAGTGAGCCCAGAAATACTTCAGCAATTCAGTTTCCAGCAATAAAAGCCATTGGCTAACAAAAGAAAGAGCCCATTGTAGCAAAGGTGCAGTTTAACAAACATGACAAACACTGAATCAACAGAGTCAACCTTCTCATTCAATCCACAACAAAACTTCTGCAGTTGTAAATTATTCGTAAGGAGTTACAGAAATTTAACACATTACAAGTTAACTAATAGTGACGTAAAAGAGAAATCATCTATCAATACATGGACAACAAAAAGAATCACCTTTCTGAGCAATACAAATTTTGAACAGAAACAAACAGGGAGCATCTCTGCCAGGAACAAACTTCTATTCCAGCATGATTACTCCAAAGAAATACAATGTTGGTTTGTAAGTTATAACAGGAGAAAATCTCACAAGAATCTTGAAGAGCTGGTGAGTTAAAGATCCAAAATGCCACTCAAGAGAAAAGAATCGCACCCCCAAAAAGAATAGTACCTTAGGCTGTCAAGAAGGTCAGTCTATAAACACTTCAAGAAAAATAGAATAGCGTAAAGTGTAAATCAGCAGATTTTCCATCAAATACTACTGCTTTCACTAGCAGAAATTGAGGGGCCTTCAGATTTCACTAAAACAGTGTTTCTGCTACTGATATCGAGCCCCTGCAATCGTCCAAGAGGATCCTGAGGCAAAGTATCCAGAAAGGCATGTGAATGAGATGAGGCAGCCATAGACTGGTGTGGACTTGACATGTTAGACTGGAAACGATGATACTGGGGCATTTGCATATTTTGAGTGTTAACTGCTCTTGGTTGTGACTGGGGTGGAAAGAATGAAGAAGGGGTGTATGACATATGGTTCATTCCCAAATTATAGCTATCCGTTGGTGTCATCATTTCTCCAGTTGCAAACTTGAGCCTCTCCACTTCCTTCTTAAGTGCATCATTCAGAGCTGTGTCACAGATTTTTTTTTAAAAAAAAAAAACCAATACACGGATAGTTAGAGACCTCCTACTGCATATAAATTGAAGGCTACATAATGTCAGATGGAAAATGTTCAAAGAGAAATATGTAATTCCCTGTTACACGCCAAAGTCCTTGAGCATAACTATTATACACCAAACTCCTAAAGCATAAACTACTGGCCAGGAATTTTACAAAACCTAGTGTAACAGTAATAATGAGACATCCCATAATGCAAGCACTGGAACCCCAAGAAGTGGTCCCAATTACTGGTGGGTAGACCAGATTATAACTTGACCAAATTTATGGCCCAGAGTGAAAGGTAGCATTAAGTTATTTCATATCATACAAAAACCAATCATTACACTTCAGAACATTTTTATCATGTGTTTGAAAAACACGGATAAACCTTCAAAATTTATAATCAGTAGTTTAGTGCATAAACTGTTCAATTGCATTGCAAATGAAAAAAAAAAATCCATCCAAGAATGATAAGTTAAAGAAAAATTAAAGCAGAGCAAGCTTGAATCATACCATCACGTAAATGAGCCTGTTGTTCCATAGCTTGCAACCGAAGCTTTAGTTCTGTATTCTCAGTAGACAATTCAGTAGTATCTCTCTGAAATACAACAGAAAACCATAAACAAATGGCTAGAAGCAGTAAGATAAAAACTAAAATGCATCTACGAATAGGACCAAAGAATAAACCAAAAACAGAAAAGATAGAGACACGTATCACTAAGTTTTATCAAGTTGTTTTTGTCATGAAAGATGAGTGTTAAACCTGGAATAATGTGAGTTGGGCAGAAAGTGTAGTAGCTTCTGTCTGAAGAGTCTGCACTTTTCTTTCAAGTTCTGATATATAGCGGGCTTTCCTCTCTTTTGACCGAGCAGCAGACTGCCGATTTGCTATAATCCTGCAGAAATTATGTCACTTAGAGGAAATTCAAAGAATGCACATCCATCTCCGTGAATAGTAAATGAGATTTCTCCACAATAGATATCATTCTTTTAATAAAAAAGAACCAATTTTTTAGCTTAATCAGCTGACACTAGTTGAGTGATGAAAATATGGGCCCATTCACAAAGGAAAGAAGAAAACTGAGGCAAGATAGCAATTAGGTAACTACCTACTTTGTGGGGTTTACTGGGGTTCACATCAAAGGTGTCATTTGTCACCAAAATGCCAATTGCGTTTTTCAATATGGATTATAGAATGTATCCATGCCATCAGCCCATTTTATCATTATACAATTATGCAGCTTGTGCACACACCAAAATTGTCATTCATATCTTGACATTTGGCAACTTATTACTATTCTACATATCAGGGTTCAGATTTTTCCAATTCATTCATCTATTTTATACTCGCACCCTATGTCATACATATAAGGAACCTACTTAAGAGATCATCTAAAACAACCTTTATCATATATGGAATATACGTTTGTCAAAGACAATACAATATCACAAACTAAATGAAACTGATGAAAAAATTCCATTGACTTTATTAGAGAACAATTTAATTTAAGAGTTAGAATTAAGGTTTTCTTTCAGTATCAACTGGGCTGTGGAAAGCAATCCCATTTCTGGCATGATCTGTAGGCTAATGGTGAATCGTTTTTGGATAAACACCCAAATGTTTGCATTTCTGATATTGATGCGGAATGGTAGTTGGCAGTTTCAAGATCCTATGGATGAAGCAACTGATCTTGTTTGGCAATTTGTCAAAGCTAATTTTAGCATTTAAGGGCTTGAAGGTAGAGTTAACTGGAAGACGTTAAAATCTGGGTTATTTTCTATAGTCAGGATGCTATGAGAATAAAATCTAAAAGTCTCTCAGTTCAAATTAATATGGGGATCAAGTACAATTCCAAGGCAGAGTTTCATTTGTTTGTTGGTGATAAAGAAAAGGTTTTCAACTAAAATCAGAGTTTAAAAATCGGGTATAATCTCTTCAGCATTAATTAGTCTTTTAAGGAAATCATACTGAAGATGTAGAGCATTTGACTTTTAGCTGCAAGTTCTCATAGTAGAAATCTAGGCATGTTTTGGATTATGATTCTACAAGATCAAAACCAAAGTAAATTTCACTTCTTTTTAATTAGAGAAAACTCGAGCATCAAATACTGTCAGGAATTAACTACTTATAAATCCAAACACTTGGCATACTTGATAAATTCTGCAAGGAATTAACTACATACAAATCCAAAACACTCAGCATACTTGTTAACTCTACATCACAATAATTTGCAATACAGAATGTCAACTTCAGCAAGTTTAAAGCTTGAGGAACTTATTCATGCTACCCAGTTAGCAGTGTCAAATTAGCATTTATAGATCACACAGACGTTTCGCATCCAAATGCTAACTTCCCAAATCATGAACAGAGAGTTCACATTTGAGAAGCTTTAACATTACAAAGAAGATTAAGGAAGCATAAACCTAACAAGCCCCCAAATGCTAACAAAGTTAAGGCACAAAAGACAAAAAGGCAGAGTTAACCGCACAATTCCACAGACAAAAATCAGAACGTATTATCACACATTTGTGTAAAAAGCAACAAAATTTACGTAGAATTGCATTGCTATTAACTTTAAAAAGAAACAAATTGCTAACAAATGATTCAAATGAAACACATACATACATAGAGAAGAAAAGAACATTTAGCTCGTATTGGATCAAGAGTGCACAAGTCATTTTTCTGCAGTGTCCTATAGTCCAACATCACAGCTTTTATAATCAATCACCCTATTCACTAAAACCAAACTTCTTTATCGTTAAAAAGCAACCAACTTTATCTAGAATTGCATTGACATCAACTTCAAACAAAAGAGAAAAACAACCTTAAAACAAATTGCTTATCCCATAAAAGACGTAAGTATAGAATTAAAAAAAAAAAACAATCATGAAAAAAAAAAGTAAAGACCTTTTAGCTCGTTTCGGATCAAGAGTCCATAACTCGGCAAGTTTATCAGGAGCCATAGCTTTCTTAGCCTCAATAGACTCCATCATAGAAGACCCATCAACAGAATTGCTATAACGATGGCGTGGCCTGACATTCTTCTCCGCATCCATAACCTCACCTTCACCACCTGCCGAGACATGAACACCACCACCTCCGCCACCACCATTGTCGGTTTTGAAAGCAGAGGAGCCTTCTTCAGGTCTGGATCCAAGCTTTTCAACGTCCATGTAAGTGCAAAAGATGTCATCTTCAGATCCAAGCTCGTCAAATGAGCTTCCGGATGGACCTTCAAATGGGTCGGGTACAAGATCCAGATCTTCTGGAAGTCGGAAATGGACCTCTGAATGTGCTCGACGGTGGTAGGAGCTTCGGAAAGAAAAGGGCTGTTGTTGTCCATGATGTGGTGGAGGAAAGATTTGGGTGTCTTGAGGTCGGTTTGGTTTTGGATTCGGGTTGTTATTTGGATCCTGCATTTTCGGTTGGTTTCTTCTTCTTCTTCTTCTTCTTCTTTTCTGTTGAGTTTCCTTCTTCTTCTTCTTCAAGTCTCGTTTTGGTTTACATGTGAGAAAAAGTCCCATTTTAATTTTTTTTTAATGTACGGTGTCGTTTCTGTGCATTTTGAATAAACAATTATCTCTAATAAGAAAAAAAATTAATTTTGATAAATATGTTTTAATCTAAAATTTTATATATATATATATCTGATAATTACAAAAATTCTAATTGATGTGAGTGAAATTCAATGAACTCCATTAAAGGAGGCAATAGCTCTCACAATCATGTTATTAGAATTATTATTATTATTATGCATAACATATAAATAATTTTTTGAAATTTATAATTAATTCAATTATTTATCATCAAACAATTTAAAAATCTAAATAACTAAAGTTCTATTTTCAATAATAGTGGTATTAAAACAGAATGCTCGAATATGTTTTTCTAGCATATTATAATAATGTTTATTTATCACTTTAATTACACTACTAATAATGATGTAGACTTTTAATATAAAAAATAAAATAAAATATGAAGTAATGGATATATTTAAATAATCATTTCATTTAGTTTGAATGTTCACTTTTTCTTTTGGGATACTTCAAGTTATTAGGAAAGAACCCGAAGAGAAGGTTTTAAATAGCACTAAAACATTGGTTATATGAACAGTGATTTCATTCGACATATCTTCGGTAGGGGTGCAATTAAGTTGAATTTTGGCTAATTTATGTTTAATTAGTGTATAATTAAGCTAAGTTCAAACCGAACTCGCTATAACACTTAATGTTTACGAGCTGTTAATGAGGTTAAAAGAGTTTAAAGAAATTTTAAAACATGCAAACTATAAATTAAAATTATATATTAAAAAATTAAAAATAAATTATTACTGAATAAATTATAATATATTTAATAAAAATTATAATTGTATTCGTATAATATATTTTTTTTACAACAATAACTTATATGTTATATATTTAAAATTAAATTATTAAATATTAAAATTATGAGATAGCTCACGAACTTCTATTTGAATTTGTTTGCGAGATTTACGAGCTAAGTTTTTTATATTTTAAATTTTGCTCGTTTATTAAGCGAACTTCAATATACGAGCTCAAACAAATTTTTATTGAGTCAAACATGAAACTGTTCATGAGTATATCAACTCGTTTACAACCCTTTATCTAGTGGTCCAAAAGAGAATTGCATAAATTGAAAATATAGTTTTTTTTTTCACTTTTTAAGTTTATCTTTTTTATTCTTTTTTCGTTAGTTTATCATTCATAATTTCTTTTTTTCTTTATCATAAAAAACTTTTAATTTAACATTAACTTGTTCAGCAAACAAGATCTGAAAAAGACCCTCATACGGGTTCACAAATTAAGAAGGACAAATTCTAATAGCAGAGACATTTTTTACAACCCAATCTACTATCCGATTAGTTTCCCTTCTAACAAACTTGAAGAGATACTAATGCTCTTGAGCATATATAACTTTAACAGCATTTACAAAAGCTTTTATTTCCCAAGGCACTCCATTCTTGGATCCATTGATTGCTTCAATAAGAATTCTTGAGTCTGACTCGAATATAGCAGCTTGAAAACCTTTAACCTTTGCCATAGACACTGCTGCCAAAAAAGCCATTGCTTTCCCTGCTAAAGCTGAATAAGCTGGTTTAGAGAAAAAGTATCCCTCCAACAACTTCCCTTAATGCTCACGAATAATAAAAGCCAATGAAGCCATTTTCAAATCTTGATGGAATCCTGCATCTGAGTTGAACTTCAAAAATCCTGAAGGAAGAGCTCTCCAAGCAGTTTGTTGTGTGAATCCAGCTAAACGATAAACTCTTTCTGGGATTGAAATAGGATTGCTTTGATATGTTTGCCAGACATTAAAAGCTTTATCAACAATATCTTTGCATCTTGATTAGCTCCTAATGAAGTTGTCATTACTTTCTCATGGAGAGATAGCAAAATCATCACAAAAGGATGAGCAAAAGAGGGATTGAACCCTAAAGCTAAGTAAACTATTATTATTTTAACAGAAACTAAGGAAAGAAACCAAAAAAAAAAAAAGGTGAAAGACCAATTTTTGGCTAAAATGGCCAAAAATTGGTTTGGAGCCAAATGAGGAAGATGGGCAAACCATAACAGTAGCCAAAGATTCGAGAATTCATAATTTCTTATGAATATATGTTTTGCACTAAAAAGTTTTTTTCAGGCAATGCTTTTCCCTCTCCTCTCTCTTCCTGCCTCTCCCCCTCTCATATGTCCTTATTCTTCGTCTCTCTTTTCTATTTTTTTAACTTTGGATGGTTTTTTTTCACCCAAATACTAAACTTTTTGCATTCTATTTCATAAATAAGTTAAATTTGAGTATTATATTGAAATTAGTGTGAGTTTTTATCCCATTTATATGCTTGTTTTGGTGATTTTTTTATATTTTGGTATGATATTGTTAGTAACTATTTATAGAGAAATTACTAAAGATCCAAATCCATACTCAAGGTCAAGTTTTATGTGCTTTTATTTTTAGGTACCTCTCCCTCTAGACTAGGAGTATAACTGTGCGTATCTTTTTCTATACGGAGTTTGAGCACACATCAATATTCATAGATGTACCCGCATCTAATTTGTTTATTTGGGTTATTAATGGAAAGTAGTTTTAGTTTCTTAAACCATCTCAACCATGTATGATATAAATTTTAATTTGTAAAATTTGGGTGTTCATATTGTAATATCATGTATTTTCTCATATAAATGATATTTCATCTCAATTGTCAAAAAAAGTTAGGAAAAAGTGCAAATAAGCCCCTAATGTTTGCTCCGTGGAGAAAATAAGCCCCTAAAGTAATTTTTAGAGCATTTAAATACAAAATTAAGTTGTCTATGTGTGTTAAGCCCCTTGACTAAAGGCTTTTTAACCCAATAAACACCGTGATTGAATAAAAAGGTATGCATTGGGATAGCCAAAGTCAAAGCTACCGTTGTAAAAAGGTTCTATTCTATATATTCTCCATCAAAAGGCTGCTCCTTCGCCAAGTGGTACTGTTTATCCTCCCAAATTTGAGAACCCTAAGCAAATTGACAAAAATTGAAATGGAAGCTTTAACACGAGGTTGTGATCTTGAAGTGCAATGGCATCATCATCTTCATCAAATGCAAGCTACTTGAGGAGATCAAACATAGAAATTGATTACGAAGAAGCAAAGAAATTCTATAGATGTTGAAGGAATGGGTTAAGATTATTAGCTCCAAGGTGGACATCTTGGACTTATGACAATCCTGGACGTAGGTTCTATGGTTATCCGAATTATGATATAAGTTTAGGAATTGATAATTTTAGTTTTTTCATTATAACTTTGAGTGTTTATAATGATTGATGATGGTTTTTTTTTTTTGTTAAAAAACAAAGGTAAATGAGTGTGGGTATTTCCAGTGGCATGAACAACCAGTGAACGATCAAGTGAAGAATTTATTAAATAAAATGAAGTATGAGAAAAGGATGTTGTTAGCAGAAAATAAGCAATTGAAAGGATTATACACAAGAAATGGTGCTCAGCTTGTCGAGGATGAGATTGATGATTCATGGAAAGAGTTAAAACAATTAAAGAAGGACACACTGAGACAGATCGAAAGCACAAGGAAGAAGATGAAAGCAGCATACATTAATCTTTGTCTGTCATGGATTTTCTTTACCTTATTTATTATTTTGTTTCCGTAAATTTGTTGGTTGTAGTATGTAATGAGTTATTTTATTTCTGTAAATTGGTTAGTTGTAGTATGTAGTGGATGTAGTTACGTTTGGTTGTATATGCAAGTATATAGTTGGTGCAGTTATGAAATGTGAAATGACCATTTCTTCTTCAACTATCCTGTCCATTTCAATATTCTTGATGAATACTATATTATCACATTAACAAAAGAAGCAAAAATCAAAACTAAAACACATTGCATAAAGGACACTTGATTATAGTATTTCATTATAAGCATATCCCTAAGGATCATTGTTCAGTACTACTTCCTCAGACAAACTGGTAGAATTCAGTCTTTGTAAAAAATAGTAGGTTGGTTTGCTAAAATACATTACCAACAGTACTACTTAACTAGAATACTACCAGATATCTAATTTAAGTTAACCATTTATTAACACAAATATACTAAACTGTATCATTATTGACTGCATTTTCAGACACTGAACTAGCAGTATCTTGTGTTAATCTTGAATTCTTCTGTCGTCTGCCAATTGATAATTCTCTTTGTTCAAGCAATTTTTAGGTAGTAACACAGGGTCTTTTTTGCCACTGCAATCCTAGAGTAGTAAAAGGAAGATCTCTTGCAAGTCTAGCTTCTGCCCCATCCCCTTTAAAGTTGATTTTTTTGGCACTACTTGTAGGTGTAGAATGTGTAGCTTTACTCTTCCTAATCTCATGCTCATTTGGGATTAGGAATCTAGTTTGTGGATCAGAACTATGAATATGCATCTCAATTTGCACTCCTCCATCAATAACCATCTCAATTGGCCTTCCAGGCTGAAAAAATGATAACAACAACAAACTGATTATTCCTGTGTTTAAAGCATACAAATTGATATGAATTATAACATACAACACTTATACTACCATGAACCATGAACCAAACATAAGCCTTGCATCACAACACATAAGTTTACACATCAACACACAAGCTTACACAACAAGCATTAACAGTTTAAGCATTTACTTACATTCATTGTCATTTTCCTTATGTTTAAATCAATAAATAAGCCATATCCAACATTTACTGATCTCTTTTGCCTCTCACAATTGCCTCCTAAACTCCTTGTTGCTTTTTCATTATTTTGTATGCCCTTCCCTTTTATACTATCAGGTGCAGCATTAGCAAACACAAGATTTCTATTAGCTTAGGAACTCCTTTATTCGATCACTCCAGATGTTGTCATTGGAATACCAGACTAAGTATGCTCAATCTGCACCACAGGTTCAACATGAGTTTCTAGTGCATTTTGGGTCACTTCGAAAACTGTCTCAGGTAGCTCTTGGAGGTGCCAGGTAGTCAGATATTTTATCATAACATATTCCATCATGCTAGTAACTAAAAATAATAATTTAAACACATAATTTCAAATTTAAAAATAACAATTTAAACACATAATGCTACAATGTACCTAGTTGCCTTTATTTGGACATAACCTTCTGTTGTGGCCTGTTTGATGGCATAGGCCACACTTATGCTTCACCTCATTTTTTGTCAATTTTCCATTATTATTGTTGCTATTTCCTGTGGCCCTTGGTTCATTTGATACTCTTCCTCTCTTGATCTTTGGTCTCTCACTAAGTCTGACCTAAGGTGGGGGTTTTATAGCCTCATATTCATCACATTTCATAAATCTCTTTCTAGGAACAGGTTGAAGTGGATGTTCATAAGCAGTTAAGTAAGCTGATTGATGGTACTATTTCGAAATGTGATTCATGAGGTTTATTTTGGAATGATACATTGCATAAATTACATGTAAGCATAGGATTTTTGTTAAATCCTATGCTCTGCATGTGCAAAGTTCCTAGTCAAGGAACACTGTATGTTTGTCAGCTCCTTCCCCAATCTCATAACCTACATCTCCATTAAAAACCACTTTGCATTCAGCTAAATTTTCTTTATTATCTTAAAACATTCGCATGCAGGTTGGGGACCACTCGTTGAACAACTTCTGAACAACAAGTTTATTGTCTTTTATCATATTCATTGCTTAGAGTCTTATGTCTTCAAGCATGGACACAATAGGCTTGTGTCTTGCTGCGAGAATCCATGCATTAAAACATTCTGTAATGTTGCTATTAACCATAAAGCTTTTGGATCTGCTGCTGAAATATGCTCTGCACCAAGTGAGTGAAGGATATCTTAGAAGATCTTCAACTCCCTTCTTGGAAAGCTGACCTAATTTCAAGAGGTTATCTTTAAATTCTTCTTCATACGTACTTCAAGCACAAAAAAAAAATTAACTCTCCTCCTTCGTAGCACTTTGACCAGTTGGTAAAGATGTGTCTTGCACACCAACGATGCTCAGCTTGTGGGAGAACTTGTATAACAGCATTCACAAGTCCTTACAATGAAAGCATTAACAATTAAACGCAATTACATGCTCTGTATACAATAGCAAACATTAGTGTAATGATAAATAACAACTATAAAGCTGACCTTTTGCATGTCAAAAATTAATGTTATTTTTGAACTATCACCAAGCTCTAATTCTTATGCCAACCAACAGAGAAACCATTTCTAGTTATTAGTATTTTCTTTATCAATTACAGTCCAAGCAATTGGCACCATTTGATCAACTCCATTTATGCCAACTACAAACAAAAGCTGACCCTTGCACACTCCCTTTAAAAAAAAGCCGTCAAGACCAATGATTGGTCTGTATCCTAATTTTCAGCCTCTCCTACAAGCATCAAAGCAAACAAACATTCTTATAAACACTCTCCACCTTTCTTTTAATGCTTCTTTGCACAATTCAATCTCTACTTTACTTTTAGGATTACTCCTCCTCAAAACAGCAACATAGGCCCCTAAATACCCAAATTCAACTTTGAAACTACCATCCAGCTATTGAATGATTTTTCTTTTTGCCCTTTTACACTTGAACAAGCTCATATTAATCTTCAAAACCTCCTCAGCTTCACTCATTATGTCTACCACTCTAAATGAAGGATTATTGTATATTTTATTTTTGAAATGTTTAGCTAAAAACATATAAGAACCACTAGGTAGTGAGAAATCCCTATAATACCTATGTTTTGCTACCAAAGTCTTCATACATGAACCATGATTATCACTATCTTTAGAAATGTAAAGCAAAAATAGGCACCCATCTTCATTGATGCACTTAACTTTGATCCTATATAGCTCATTTGGGTGGGTTTGCAGCTTCTTGCCTTCAGCAATTGCATACTGAGCTATGGCTTCTCGTGCTTCAGCAGCATTAGCAAAGGTCATGCCCAAATGAAATGACCTTGATCTCCATCATAATACACTCTCTCTTTAAGAGGAACCTCCTCAGCTACTTTATCTTCTTCTCTATTCCCATCACGGTCATCTTCTTGATACACAGGATCATTAAGTCCTTCTTCTTCAGGTTCACTTACATAACCATTAGGAGGTACATAAGTTGTGTCAATTGCATCCGATTCACTATATCCAACATCAGGAGGATTGTTAACACTGTATTGTGTACCTAAGTCAATGTTCTTTTGTCCATCTGCATTTACACCATATGCATTTGCATTAACTTCATCTGCAATAGCATTTATTTCTGTTGTACTTGCATTTACTTCCTCTACTTATGCATTTACTTGCTCTTCATTTATTGCTTCTTCTACATGCTCTGCCTCTAAATCATCACCTTGAGCATCTGTCCTTAATGGATTATATGGTAAAGGCAGAATCTGAGTTCTAAAATCAGGCACATCCACTTCATGATCAACATAAAACTCTATCTCCCTCACCAAAGAGCTATCTATTATGTACTTCAAAACTCTTATAATACTCTCGTCATTGTTCACCAAAAACAACCCGTCCTTAAGTTTCTTTCCTGGCTCAAGAACAAATATATTCTTAACAATTGGGTACCCTAACATTTTCTTGTATCTATAAAGTAGGTCTCCGTAATTCAAGAAATTCGGGTCAAAGTCATACAACATATCAACACTCCCATTAACATAGTGAAGCTCATCATTTTCACGCACCTCCCAACTACCACCGAAGTTAAAAATTAAATCCACAGTCTCATCCATGCTGTCACAATACGCAATATAAAAAGACAAAAATGAGTCTAAAAAACAAACAATGCATGCAACATTCACATGGCATCCAAAGCATAAATCCATTTAACAATTGAGAAAGATAATATAAAAAACCTTTCTACTGTCACTACATACCAAAAAGACATCACTTTACCATAAAAAAAAACTTATTTTAGACCATTTACCATCTCTTTTTTATTCATCATAAAGAGAAAAAAGAATAGAATATTACCTGTTTTGCAGAGATCGAAGGATAACCATACACCATCAAACAGATCTTTAATCAATAGCAAAAGATTATCAACTGCTGCGATGATGATTTTGGACCACAGCTTTATCGAAGGAAAGAAGGGATTTTTTTTTAAAGGAAAGATTTTTTGCTTCATTCTGTAATGTGCCATTGAAGAGTAGCTACTCTGGTGCTAATACCAACTGCTACAGACATATTACTGATGTGTAGTTACTTTAAACGATGTGGAGCCCAAATAGATTTGCATGAAGGCCACATCAAATGGCTTACTAACAGTGTTTATTGGGTTAAAAAGCATCCATCAGTCAAGGGGTTTAAAACACAAAGACAACTTAATTTCATGTTTAAATACTCCAAAAAAATACTTCAGATGCTTATTTGCTTCACGGAGCAAACATTAGGGGCTTATTTGCACCTTCTCCCAAAAAAAATTTCTTTTAGTACTGAAGAGAAAAACTTTCTGATTTCTTTTTTTATCAACTAAAGTAGTAATTTCATTCATAAGATATAAGAGTACAACTATAGATTACAACTACTGTTAAGATCAACAGCCCTATTGTACCCTAAAAACATTTCAAGATTGGAACTAAGCTTCAACTTATAAGTGATTGGATAAGTAAGAAATTTTTTTTGGTTATTCAAGATCTCATATTGATTGTAAAGTATTTGTGCTTTCTAACTATACAGGAATTATTATTTTATGAAGGAGTGTGTCTTATACTAATATGAAGGAGTGGGTTGATATATTAGAATCTAACTACAGCTGTGGACCCTTACACATTTTATATAATTTGAAAAAAAAAATTATGCATTAAATTTTAATTAATTTAAAGTTAAAATTTAGTTGAGTCTTATTATGTAGAACTAGACATCTCTTAAATGTTAAACTACCCATTTAAATTTGACTAATTTCAGTTACAAAATCAACTTCATTAGGTTTCAGATCTCCCTCCCTTCTATCTCATAAAAATTGTAATTAAGAAAAAAAAATTAATGCTTAGATAAATACACATACATGACGCTAACAATGATGAGACAAGATGGGTAGTGACAACATTGTTGTACATATTGCTAAATAATTGTTGGTTCTACTACCCATGTCCACATGCAATCACCACTGCCACCTGCTTCCCTCCCTATAGCTAATCTCAACGTTTGGTAAACTGCTATTTTTGTGCCTATGATTTTTGACATATTGTTGTTTTCTGGGCATTAACTGTTGTTCTATGATGGGATTAATTTTTTTTGGATACAATTTAATTTATTTCGAGAGATTTGGCACATACCTCTTTTAAAAGGAATAAATATCAATTTGACCCCTAAAGTTTTTTGTTCATGGTTAAGTTAACTTTTTTTTACATATTTTTAGATTAATTTAGCACTGAATTTTGGGATAAAAGTCACCCACCCTTAAAATTTCACTTAACTTCTTATCTTTAACAGATTAACAAAAGATTCTTTATATATTTACAAATACCTCCCTAATATTTTAAATAGTTCACAAATTAATTCATATTTTAGTAAACTAAAAATTTTAATAAAAAAATTAAAATTTCAATTTTTTTAAATATTTAAATTATATTTAAAAAATAATTTATTTATAACTTATAAAATTTAAAATTTTAATAATATATTGTACTAATATATCAATTTATTTATTCATTAATAATTTTAGCTATTCGAGAAATTTTGAGTTGGTTCAAGTCCATGAACATGGACATCGGTAGTTCAAAATATAAATAAAGCAAGCCATGATGCTACGAAGGTTGGCTTGATCACAGCAACACTGTGCGAGTCGACTTTATTGTTTTCAAAACGTGAAGTTATTGCATGTAAAAAGCCCCACAAATCAAGCTGCTCATTTCTTTGCCTGGGCGGGTGATTCTTTAGCTGATTGTTGCTGCTGGAGTTTACATCCTCCAAGCTTTCTCATTGATGTATTGAACTATAATGCCAAATAGTGAATCTTGAATTTTACCTTTCAAAAAAAAAAAAAAAATTATAGTTGTTTTGAAATATTAAATTTTTATTTATTTATATATAAATTATTTTTAATTTTGAAATTATATATAACACTTAAGTTTATATGTAGTTTGAAAATATAAATACAAAATCCAATATGTACATTAATATATTATTAACTTTTATAATTTTTAATGTTAAAGTAACAAAAATGTAGTTTTAGTAGTGGATACATTGAGAGAAAAAATTGACTACCAACAGATATAAGGCTATTGTTAATGGTTTTTAGTGGGTTAGTGATTTTTAGGGTGGTTTTGCCAAAAACCACCCATTTTTTTTTTTTTATAATTTTAAATAAATATAATTAGATTTAGATGGAGATCTATAGTTCTTTGTATGTTTTTTCCAGTTGATAGTATGCTTTTTTTATATTCCACCGTTCTAGCTATGAAATTTTTAGTATTAATGGTGGTTTGATCTCCTCCTTAGTCAAGTTAAGAATTTCAAGGTGAAGAAATTAGCTAGATCTCCTCTTCTATAAACTTGTGGCCAACATGCTCACGGTTCACTTTGATAGATCTGCAATCTTGAGAAGATCAAGTTAAAGGTTCTTCAAAATTAACGCAGTTCTCCTTAACTTGAGGAGAAACAAAATGAACCGTAAGCATGTTGGCCACAAGTTTATAGAAGTTAATAATATATTAATGTACATATTGGATCAAGTTAAGGAGAACTGCATTAATTTTGAAGAACCTTTAACTTAATCTTCTCAAGATTGCAGATCTATCAAAGTGAACCGTGAGCATGTTAGCCACAAGTTTATAGAAGAGGAACCAAGAGGAAGCTTCCATGTTAGCCACAAGTTACTTTGTTTGTTTCCCAATATCTTATTTTGAAACACTAATTGCTCTTTATTTTCTAGATTCTTAAGTCATTAGTGTGGTCATTTTCACGTATTCTTACATTGTGTTGTAGAAGTAAGGATAAAGACATTGACTCCCATGGAAATCCATGGTTTAGGAGCTTGTTTCTCCATATGTATTGGCTTCTTTGACCTCCCTTTTTAATGCAATTGCTGCTTTAAAAAAAAGTAGTAGTAGTAGTAATAATAATAATAATAATAAGTTAAAGAAAATATATCACAATATAAATATTTTATGATAATAATAATAATTAATATTCTTATTATAAAATTTAACTTTTGTTTATTATTGCATTTTTGTATTACGTTAATATTAATAATTATAAAAATTAATAATCTATTGTATCAATATACATATTAGATTTTTCATTTTATTTTTAAAAATATAGATAAATTTGAGTACCATGTATAATTTTTAAAAATTAATTTACAAATAAATTAGAATTTTAAATTTTAAAACTACTAAAATTATTGATGAATAACTAAATTTATATATTAATATAATATATTATTTAATTTTTAAAATTTACAAGTTATAAATAAATTATATTTTAAATAAGATTTACTTAAAAATTAAAATTTTAATAAAAAAATTTTAGTTTATTAAAATAAGTACTGATTTATAAACTATTTAAAAATTTATGGAGGTATTTGTAAATGTTTAGAGAGCCATTTATTAATTTATCGGAAAATAAGGAGTTAAATGTACTCGTTAGCGACCAATTTAACCTTTATCCCAAAGTTCAGTACTAAATTGATTCAAAAAGGTATAAAAGGGCTATTGATCCCTAATAAAAAGTTCATGGGTCAAATTAACCTTTATTTTTTTATAAGTATTTTGGAACATAACTCAATTCATGTACTGAATGTGATCTAATAGAAGAAGTGATACACACAGTCCACTTATGTCTTAAAAAGAATCTTAGTCTCTTTCATGCTTTTATCAAGAGAGAGGGGATTGCCCCTCAACTATTTTTTTTATTAAAATTTATTAAATTTTAATTAATTTAGTTAACTCAAATAAAATTATAAAAATAATAAAAAAATTTTAACAATTAATTTTATGTAATTACATATATCATGATTCATATTTAAAAAAAAAAAATCCTCTACTAGCTGATCCTTTAACTACCACATGACTTAAAAGAAGGTTGGAACATAGGCTATGGATTTTGGTGTGTGTTTGTAATACATCCCCAACCATTTTCATGACTGTGATCACCTAAAAAAGCAGTTGGTTTAGTATTAATATAGGGTTAGCAAAGTAGGTGAAAGAATAGTGTAGTGAGTGAATATAAAGAGGGACAAGCGTTCTGGTGTATGAATCTTTAGGGTCCACAGGATATGGGTATGTCAATAAGATAGTGTACAAAATATGTGGACCTATGAGCAAGAACTTGAACACATGATCTCCATGTGCCACTCTTTCCTTCACAAAGGACTCACAGAGTATTTATTCAAAGTATTTCTTTGTCAAACAGAAAAAGAAAATGACATTTATTATAAAATAAAATAAATTCTTTTTTGCAAATAATGCTAATCACATAATCAGATTGTCTGATTAACATCTTTATTTATAAATTTTATAAAGCCATTAATATCAATGATAATTTATTTTTACGATTTTATGAAAAAATGTATTATGTCTCTAATTCAATATGTATTGTGTATTTTGTACAATTTAAAAAAATCAACAAAAATTTATTATTTTATACTAAATAATTAAGAAATAATTATTTCTATTATATAATCTGTAACTACTAACTTTCCAGTAAAGAAGAAGAATATTTCTTTCTTTTTCTTATATTTATTTATCTCCTAAAAAGATGATTGTTTGTTATAAATTATTGATTCAGCACATTGGATTGAAGTAGGCTTTTTGAACTAGTATAATATAGTAACAGTAATATTGAAGTATTGTTATTTCAAAAAAAAAAAAAAAAGAATTATTGTCATTCAATGTTGTACAAAGGTAGGGCAACATTGGCAGCATCTAAAAATTCATCCAAAGATGAGTATACATTTATTTTGCTTAAATTATCAATATTTAAAATTTATTAAATTTAAATTAATTTAATTTAATTAGAATATAATTATAATAATATTAAAAAAATTTAATAATTAATTTAATATAGCTATATAAACTATAAATCTAACTTAAAATTTTTTTTAAAATAAAAAATATTTTTACTAGTTAATCACAATGATTATTGGTATGAGTATACAAACTATTTACACTCTACATTATAACTATTATAATAATGAAATACGTCACGAATAATTCAATTGATAAAAAATTGTCAATATAAATAGCAAAGTTTGAACTCTTCAGTGAAATTACTTTTTTTTTTTTTTTTTTTTTTACGGTGTTAAAAATTACCTAATCTCCGCTGGTTGTTAGAAAAACAATGAAGTAAGTGGGAATTATTTCAACTTTTAATTAAAGGGAAGAGTGAGTGGAGGAGTGGGAGAAGGATTTGCTGTTGGAGAAGAATAAGAGCATAATATAATATTTTTAAACAACTAATTGTGATTAGGTGGGATCAGGTACTATAAATCAAAGAAAATTCTCAGCCACTTTTTTTTTTTTTTTGAAATTTCCTTCTCTTCAACACTTCAATTGATTCTTTTAAGTTAACCACTGTGCATGTCATTTCTCCTCCTCAATCATAATGAAGTGAAAAGACACAAAACACACAATTTCTTGCTTTCTTTCTTTGATGTGGGTGGTGTTGTGTTTGTATATGTATTCCTTTGTCCTTTGCCACATCCAAAGACCACATACTCCTATCTTCTTCTTCTACTTCTTCTCTTTCTCTAAATTATTATTATTAAAGCCTATTCTTCCCTTATCTCTTTCTTCCATTAAATATTCATAAGCAAAAAAAGTTCTCTTCACTCTTGTTGCTGTGTGTTTTTAGCAGCTAGCTCCCATAAGGTAAGGCCAGGCCAGATCATTCTTCTTTTTAAACATATTCTTGTAGTTTAGTCTCTTTTTTTCCTTTTAATATTCCTTTTTCTTGTAGGTGCTCAAACCAGATCAACAAGAACCAAAACAAAGAATAGCATTTTTTTTTCCTGTTTTCACTTTTTTCTAATGTTCCTCTACTGAAGCATCAAGACCCATCCTTGGTTTCTTCAAAGCCTTTATTGTTGCCTACAAATCCAACACCAAACTCAATAGTTAAGCAGCAGAGGCAAGGAATTGTTTCTGTGCACGACTGGGGAATGAACTCTTACTTTCAATTTCCTTTGTTGTTCGATTTGGTGCCAAGAAACAATGGAGCAATGAACACTCCAGCGTTCTTGCATAAACCTTCATCGCAGATTAAGGCGTAAAGAAGTTGCATAAAGCTTTAATAAAGACACAGATTAAAGAGGGTACTGAGAATTTTAACAAAAATAGCAATGGTAAGCAGTACTCTCCATCATCGTCCTCACCGGCTGCTACTGAGCACAGAATCAGGTACGCCACCTGCAAATGAAAGCAGAAGCCGAAGCTATACGAGCGAAGCTAATTTTGACACAAACATGGTGATAATTCTCGCAGCTTTGCTCTGCGCATTAATCTGTGCACTTGGATTGAACTCAATAGTACGTTGCGCCTTAAGATGTAGCAGAAGGTTTGCTTTTGAGACGCCTGATGAAACGGCAGCACGTCTAGCAGCAACAGGACTTAAAAAGAGTTCATTGCGGCAGATACCTGTTGTGATATATGGAGCAGCAGGAGTAAAAATAATAGCCACAGATTGTGCAATTTGTCTTGGAGAATTCTTGGATGGTGAAAAAGTTAGAGTTCTGCCAAAATGCCATCATGGTTTTCATGTAAGGTGTATAGATACATGGTTAGGATCACATTCCTCTTGTCCAACTTGCCGACAGTCGCTACTTGAGAACCCTGCAGGAAATTCTGATGCTGTAGAACCTGATGTTGAGATCAGGAATCATGGGCATGGAGCAGAAGTACAAACCGATACACCAATGCCTTCTGATGAGGTAGGTTAAAGCAGAGAGATTCAACATAGAGTAAGAAGGGAAAAGGGTTCTTCTCGTTCTTGTTGTTGATCTTGCTCTTGATCTTGATGTGGGGAACACTTTTATTTTTTATTTTTTTGAAATGCTTTTAGTTAATTGATGTAATTATATATTATGCATATATAGAGAAATATATTTGCTGAAGCTTCAGTGAAGGGTCTAAGTGAAGGTTTCTGAGGAGAAAAAAAGAAAATGAAACTTTGTTTGTACATGTTTTACATGGTAGGAAGATGATCCTGAGGAGGTTTCTTGTTTGTCCCCATCTTGTTTCTAATTGGTTGCTGCTTGTTCACATTCTCTCAATAAGTTTCTTGGAATTTTCTGCTTGATAATAAAGACTTCTGTCATTTATGCCAAGCTTGATTTTCTTCTAATTTAAGAAATCTGACAGTAAACTGTCTATCAAAATTGGACTTTTTTGTGATATTTACCATATCATTTACCTTGTAATCATTCTAGTAGTTATTAATATGGAGGTAGCTATCAATGCTGCAAATTGGAAAAATTCTGCAACTCAAAGCAAGGAGGCTTCCTTTCACTTTTAGCATCTACATGAGAACAGAGACCGATTCTTGATTAAAAGTTTATGTAAAGATTTCCAAAATAAAATTCAGTTTCAGTGTTCAGATTCCTTCAATTTAAGTACAGAAAGCATAAATTTCAGGCTTAGTATGCAATCTTTTAAGGTACTCCTTTTACACTTGGACAGTATACCACTTTGTTTTGGAATGTTATTATGCTAATTTTTGTTTATGCTCTCGGTACCTGACAGACACATTGAGTCTGACTATTTGGAAGTTTGAGTCAGATGTACCTTATAAGCGAAGTTCGGTATTTATTTTTAGAAATTTGAACTTTTACATAAAAGAATGCAAACTTCTTTGATTATCATACTAATATTTATTATATAGTTTAAACTCAGTAATTATTTAATAGAAAAAATTTATTAGGTGGCTTTCATGGTTTGTTTCAGGAAGTCTCTATATATTTATTGTGTTTTTAAACATTTATTTGATACAAACCCTTAAATATTTATTTGATACAACATCAAACTCTTAAATATCAATTTTATTTTTTATTTTTTTTTAAAAATGTTCAATATTATATCATATTTATTTAATGATCTTTTAAAATACAATAAATATATATGAGCTTAATGAATCAAACCACATAAATTTGAGAGTCTATTAATGGGTTCTTTCTATTTAATATTCCATATGTTGAGATATATGATTATAAACAAAGAAAACAAAGAAGAAATGAGACACAAAAATTAAATTTTATGAGTTCGATAATTTGCCTACGTTAGCAAGCGGCTTAGAGTATTTTTTATTATTCAAATCTGCGTCCACCTAGGTTTACATATACATCATATATATATATATATATATATATATATATATATATATAACAAAATAGGTACGGTCCATATATTATATGAGCCATACACAACACCATCTTTACATGGTTTGGCTCTATTACCATATTGCTTAAAACTATAACATATCTTCTCAATATTTCAGGCATTAGTTGCTTATGAGTATTCAACAATAAAATCAGACATATGTGCTTTTCAATACATAACGCATATCAATTAGAGTTCTGATACCAATTAAGCACTAAGTTGAATGGAGTGTGCATGACATGTATTAACCACTGAGATTGAGAAGAAATGATTTGCAAGCACAAATTGAATAAGGATAAGTCCTATGTTTGAAACTTCTGAAAGCAATGGAGTTTTGATCATTATCAAGGAAAGTCTTTAGTCATCACTAGAAATTATTCTGGCTACCACTTTTATAGACCATGTAGTATTATACTATATCTTGCTCTTTCTTGGCTTTGTACATAACATGTGAGTCTTGATAAATATAGCAAAAGTAAAGGAAATAAATGAGGAACATGATTACAAGAAATTTCGGAAAGCAAAAAGGAGCATATCTCAAGCACTTCATAAGATAAGGAAGCTTAATTTTTAGTCTACTTTTTTCTGTGTGATTTGATGGCCACTTTGGAGAAGAAGCATATAAAATAAATATATATGTATAGAACACATAGGGAATCATGATTTTGTGCTTCAAGAATGGAATCTCAAACTCTTTTTTTTTTCCTTTAGTTTTATTCAATTCCATTTTTAATGAAATCTTGATTGTGGGTGTTGTAGGTCCACAATTAGGAAAAAATCATTCATTGCACTACCTCTATACTTTGTCCAATAAGTAATGAAGACATCTCTATATATATATTGTGATTAAGACAACATACTTAGCATCATTTGGACCACCCCTTTATTCAACCTTGATGATCAATGACCATTCATCCTTCACAAAAAGATTTGTTTTCTTTATATCAATTTATTGGAACAAAAAAGAATTAATTCTTTTAGCTTTATTGCTTAGGGAACAACCTTAACATATATAATTAACTTTTTTTGTGATTTTTGAAGTAGAAAATAAAAATAGAAACTATAGTATTGAGTAAGTAGATTATTTTGTCAATTAGAGCTATAGGAATACATGTACAAGGGCATTATGTACTTGAATTGGTACTAACCTCCCCAATGTGTTTAGAAAGCTAGAAAATGATGGTGCTCTTTATGCAGGCTATAATACATATAAGTTAATCAAGATTCCCCTTATGTACTATATACTTTTTTTTTCATTTGATATCAATGGTATTCGGTAATTAAACAAATTTTGATTTTTCAGAAAAAAAATTTTCAACGACTATTTTTAAAATATATAAAATTTAAATTTAAATTTTTGTTTGAGAGAATCCAGAAACAAATCTTGTTTTTACTAAAAAGAAAAAATACATAAAGAAAGTGGGCAATAGAGTTATTGGATGGATCTTGCAATAGTATGCATGGTCCATTACTATAAAAATTGGGTTGGGCGGTATAACCCAACACTACTAATTTATTATGTCTTTCTATATAGATCAATTAATTGCATTGAAATGTGAAATTATGTATATCTCTTGTTAGTTTCTATGAGTATTTGTTAATATTAACCTAAATATGGAATTCATATAAAAGATTATTAATATATGATTAGGTGCAATTTATTTCTCTTTTTGGTTAATTGAGAGGTCATATAACCTAAATATTAATAGATTGTACAATAAAAGTTAATCTTTCCCTTTAAATTGACAACATCATAAATCAAACTTTATACCTCAAAATATTTTTGGAGAAGAGTATCTAAATTAAGGACGAAAATACTCGTCGTTACCCCGTGAAAATTGCGGATAGCAACGCGATAAAAAATTTTCTTTAAAAAGATATTTTTGCCCCACAATACATGAGGCTATCAGTTGAAGAGAGGAACAGTTTAAAAATTTACCAGGCCCACAATTTACCGAACAACGACAGTAGACATGATCCCTAAATTAAATGGTTTTCTTTTTCCATGCATATACTAAAATAAGGTCATACATTTGCGCTAATGGTTGAAAAAACAACACCAACAATAATACCTAGAAATTTTCCTTAGAAAATAAGCTTATGCATTGGAGAATTTTATTGAGGAAGAAGCAAACACAACAAGGACAATACAATTCAGGATCAGTTTAATTGTAGGTAAAGCTACACATTAACTAAGCACCCAGATGGAAATAAACAACCACCCACAAAGCCCTTTATTTATTTATTTATTTATATATTTATTCATTTAGATAGTTCAGCAGAAAGAGTATTGGCCAGGGAAGATATGGTTGTAGCAGACACACCCCTTGTTCCCCCTAAGTACCATTTCTTGATCATCTCCACAATATTTGCATTCTCCACCTTTATCTTTGAGTCCTCTTTTCCTTCTGTGCTACACACAATCTGTTTCATGTAACACATCAAGAAATGTTAATAGCCAGTCGCAAGTTAAATAAACAAATATATTTAACAATTTCCTACGAACATCATCTTACAAATAATTATATGCGTGCGTGCGCGCGCACGCATATATAAAATGCTAATTTAGTAAAATCGATTCATATATTCATGGTACCAAAAATACTAAGGATGCTTAATCATGTTATGATGAAATTTTACCTCAGCAACAGGAGAATTTGCTGGAAAATGGACAGTAATAACAGAGTTTTTCTTCAAGTACTTATACTCAAAGAATTGAGTGATTTTCTCTAAGGCTTCTTCTTCTTCTTCCTCATATTTATCAATTTCAGCCAATCTGTCCCTCACAGAACTCTGTAGCGGCACACCATATTGTGATCCTTTAATTTCCTTAATTACCACAACTCTCAAGAACTTCTCCACAGGAGCTGCATGTAAAGTCACCAAAACATAGAGTGCAAATATATAGTCTCATTTGTATATACAGATACACTTAATTAGTAGCTATATAGCACGAGTTAGCGTTATATACATATATATATTACCAGCAATAAGGGCATCAAAGAAGCCATCATCTTGAGCCAGTTGATCTCCAGATTTTCCCTTCCATTTTTGCAAATGGCCCAATATTTGGGGGTCCAGGTAGACTCCAATTGCTGTTAACTTAATTTGGAGATACTGTATTTCAACGTCTGTGATACCTGCGCCAACATAAATTTGATTATATATATTCAACAACATATCCATTATTGTTTTAAAGATGGTGTAGAAGATGTTTAATTACCATGACCAAGCAGAGATAAAGGCTTGGTGGTTGTGATCTTTGAAGGAAACGGGATTTCACCATCTACCATAACCACTTGAGTACTCACTGCACGTATATAGATGAACAAACCAAATTAAAACATTAGTATATATCTTCTGTGATTAATAAAAAGGAAGAAGAAGACAACTCAAAAAAAAAAAAAGTGAGAGAGATTACTGTCTAGCAGCTGGATGGCTTTGTTATGTATTCTTGGAAGAGAGAAAGATTTGCAAGGAATATGAGATTGACAAGTGAAATCTAAAGAGGATATTTATTTGATGGTATGGTCTGCTCTGGTATGGTAACAACTCCTAATTAATTAGATGTATTTCTTATTGATATATAACTAACTAAGGAGGTGGTAGGTTACATAATTTTTCGAGCACATATTTACTTACTTTGAGTGTATTAAATATAATATTAAACCATCGAATTTTATCTTGAGCGTAATATATTCAAGGAGTAAAAATTAGCCTAATTTTTTTTTGTTAGAGTTTTTAAATGGTAATTTTTCTCTAAGGGTATGTTGAGGTGCAAGATTCAATTTTTACTGTTATCAATTTAAAAAGAAGAAAACTATTTCTATTGTGTAGTCCATCAATGCTAAGATCACATGACCTCTCAATTTACTAAAAAAAAAATTATTTTTGCATATAACCTACCAACTACCCTTTTATAATCAATCTACTTACCATATATGTAGCCTTCATGCGAAGATCATTTTTGTTCATTTATCTCAATTTTTGAATTTTCTTTTGGTGGTTAGTGATATTATGAGTTGATTTTTTGTATAAAATTAGATTTTTCTTATTAAATCAAAGCCATTCCATTCAATATTTTCTTTATTTGACAATTCTTAGAAATCAAGTTCTCTATCAGAAGCCTCCCCAAAACAAAAAAAAATTGTAAAAGTTTAGTTCTTGAAATTGATATTTGGAAGGGTGGAATGGTAGACTGGTAAAGCATGCGTGCAGGCAGGCAGGTATCTATGGGACTTAGTATTTGTATTGTGATCATCCAACGGCTCTCTTCATTTATGGTCTGATGCACATGTATAGCTACCCTTCATTTTACCTACCCCCTTCCATTAATTTGTTATTTTTGTTGGCTCATTTTCTTAATTTTTTTTTTTCAACCAATGGAATTCAATTAAGTGATTTAATTTCCTATCACATGAGAAAGAATAGGAAAAATAAGAGTTTAAACTCTACTTTTTATATTTAGATGTTTACATCTTTTGTCAATGGGTTTATTCATGTATACACTTATTTTCTTAAATTACTCTTCAATGAATGGATAATATTTCTTGTCATGAGAAGCGATAAGAAATAATATATCACTCATCGCAACAATTGTTTTAATTTCTTTTATTTTTTATAATTTTATTATTAAAAAATAAAAAATTATTTACAAATTACAAGTGTTTAAATTATTGTATGACTGGTTCACCCAATGTATATTGTATTTTAAATTCTATCAATTTAATTAATTGTTAAAAAATTAAAATTTTAAAAAAATAAATTTTAATTAATATTAAAGATAGTATTAAAATTGCCCTACAAGTATTTTATTGTGTAGCGGAGCACAATGCCGCAGGGCTCACTATCCATTATGAATTAAGGAAGTTGCATTTAATTAATTTAAGTTAGGAAACTACTTTCTCTTGCGCAAGAGAAGTTGAGCACTCTATTTCCCGGAAAATAGAAGTTATAAAGCTTACTTACCTCCAAACCAAACGAGGCTTAAATATGAAACTCATGTTGTTACACAATTAATAGCATAAATAAAAAATAAAACTTATGAATAAATACAATTATAATTTTAGATAATTAAAAAGTAAGTAATTAATTCAACCTATTAATTAATTGATTCATTTGAATGGAGTATCAGCACTTACTAATTTTGATTTATGCAACTAATTTAAATAATACTCTTACTAACACAAAATTTTACTTATATATGTATATACGATTTTCTGGTACATTCTAGAATTTTTCTTTTTTATTTAATCAAACCAACATATATATTAATGCTCAAAAAACTCGCAATACAATAAAAAAAAATGGAGTTTTCTGTTATGGTAGAGAATTTTCTGTTTCATCGTGAGATTTTTTTTTTTTTTTCAATTTTACAAGCAAATTATATAAACTCAAGAACTTTGCATATGAAGTAATTTTATACAATTTTTCTCTCAAGATCAATTGCTTAATTTTACACAACATATATTGCATTCGAAGTTATATGAGATCAAGGAAAATTTATAAAATTAGATACTTTTTCTACCTTATTTACAATCAATTACCCTATTTTTGTATAAATTACAGGAATGCTCATTTTATTTTTTTTAATTTTTTTTTAATTTTATTAGTTG
>CATIWM010541577.1:0-10075 GCA_949671775.1 Mallotus repandus | reverse complement strand
ATAATGTATATATATCATTTGAACCAAATTCAAATAAATTGCCACATTTTCATTATCACATAAAACTCAATCAAATCATAAATATCAAATTACATACTTCTCAAGGAACATCATTTTTATATAAATATTCATCATCAAAATCAAAATTCTTTAGTACACACTCAAGTCGTAATTAACATTTTTAAGCTCTTTAGTGCTAACCCATCCAATATGTTGGTCTCCTAAGAGCAATAGACACACTTAGGTGGTAACCCATCCAATATGTTACTCCCCCTAAGTGATAAAAATACATTTAGGTGGTAACCCATCCAATATGTTACTCCCCCTAAATGTTCATATCATACACGCATGTAGAGATACCCCCAAAGGGTAAACCACCCGATTACACGCCTCAAAGGCATAAGTATAATCACGTGTTGTCCCAAAGACAGTCAATTCATCAACAATATTTTCATCGTCATCTCAAATATCAACCATAACATGAGTGTGTTTCATTATCATTAAGCAATACATATATATATACACTTTTTATTTAGCAATCTTAATCAAAATGCAATACATGTTCCCAATATTTAGTAGCAAAATAGTATTCATACTATCTTTCACAAGATAAGATCAAAACTCATTCATAGAAATGATACATTTTTTTTTTAACAATAAACCAAAATTTAGGGAAAACTTATAGTTATATCTATGTACATATTTCAAATAGAGTTTTAATCATGACATTGTTAATTAATTATCTACTCACCTTATCAAACCAAAATTTCAAGATCAAGTCCAACACACCAAAATAAGTAGACTCCTGAAGAGTACTATACACCCGAGTCTCCTCGGTTCGATCTCTCCGTAACACTACGCCTTATTCCACCATCTCCTAAAACCAAATATTATAACCTCAAAATTATAAACAAAACTGAAATACAAGAATGGTTATGAAGTGCATTATGCCATGCTTTATGATGCAAATTATGCAATTCAAGCCAATCACACAATTTACCAAAATTTTGTCTAATGCAGCAGCCTAAATATTTAAATTAGTTGACTAACTTAATGACTGAATTTTAACATGAAAATTTCCAGATATATTTTCAACATATTGAAGTATATGCACACCAAAAATCATGTCAAAAAACCAAGTAGAAGGGCCTCAATTACTCGAATTTCGGAACCAGCCCCTGCAGAATTACATACTGCAGCAGCCTTGAAAATAATTTTAATTACCAAACCAAACGAATGTATTTCATTATGAAATGTTACCACATGATAGACAACATATAAAAGTATCTTTATACCAAAAATGGGGTCAAAATAACATATTTAAGGGTCTGAAACCACTGAAAAACAGAGACAGCCTTGCACAGCTCAAAACAGAATTCTGCAGCAACTAAACATCTTCAAATCTTCATTTTTCATGTCTAATTAATACCTATAAATTAAACACCTCTTAAAATCAGGAATATAATGGATATTCTTTACTCAAATTATACTACTCAATTCACTTTCATCATACTTAAAATCAAAGGTTTTAATTATAAACACAAACATACAACCACATGCATATGCTTAATAACTCAAAAATGGAGAAGATAGCTTCTTAATTACCTTATTCTTTATGAAACATAGCTTAAAACTTGATGAATTCAGCCACCCCTACTTCCTCTCTTCTCTAATCTCAAGCTTCAATCTTCAAACAAACAAGATAATTAAGGAGTATCAAGGTTAATTTGAGTTGGGTGATAGGTTTTTAGTTGGGATTTTGATTGGAATTTAGAAAGGAAGGATTTAGGAATTAGGTTTTTGTTCTTCCCCTTTTCTTTTCTTGGTTTCTCATTTTTTTGTTCCTGTAGAATTTTTTTTTTATTTTGTTTCTGCACTAACAACTTATGGGCATGGAAAACTACCACTATAACCCAAGTAATTTATAATAACTTCCTATTAATCCTCTTTTATATTTATATAATATTTATATCCTTCTAGCTAATTTAATAAATATTTATGAAACAAAATGCCATGCACATGGAAATGAAATGCATGTATGTTATGAGAATGCAAGTCTCACAAATGAGTGCTAAAGAGTCTTTGATGTTGATGGGTGAGCTAAGGTGGTCAGCCTCAGTCACTGATGTTGAAGATGCTCGATACCGATACTCAAAATTTTGTCGTTTCTGAGTAGGAGAGTGAAAATGCCAGCTGGGCTTGCAGAGGCTCGGTGTTTAAAAATGACCCAAGGGATTAACCCGTTACAGAAATGATCTGACGGGACCAGCCGTCACTGGAGTTTTTAATGCTCGAGGCTTAGATGCTCGATGCTAATAGAAGCGAGGCCCGAGTGCCTGTGACCATAAGGTCAATCTCGGTGTTATAAAACGAGGCCCGAGTGCCTGAGACCATGAGGTCAATCTCGGTGTTATGAAACGAGGCCCGAGTGCCTAAGACCTTGAGGTTAATCACGGTGTTATAAAATGAGGCCCAAGTGCCTAAGACCATGAGGTCAATTTTGGTGTTATGAAACGAGGCCCGAGTGCCTGTGAAAGCTTGAGCTTTAATGAGAAAGCTTGAATGTTACGCCTGTTGATATGCCTTCATAATTTCAAAAATTGAAATGTTTGCTCATGTGTCAAAAGACGTGGCGTGTTCCACGGCGTATTTGCAGCTGGATAGTCACGTCTGTTGAAAGGACAATGCTTGGATAGTTATGCTAATGATGGCTTTTAATGTCAAAGTGAAGTGCTTATTTTACCCTTAGGAAGTGAGGCTTGAAGGCTTCAATGTTGAGGGCATATGCCATATATCAGAACCTCCTCAAATATATAAATAGGGAGTGTTCGTGGAGTGTGAGAGGATACTTTCACTTTGTTGATGTGTGCTCTAGTTTTGATCTTCATTTCCTTCTCTGTTGTCGCTGTTGCAAAGTTCTTCTTTTCTACAATTTGCTTGTTGCGAGGAATTTCAGCTTCACTTTCCAGGTGAACAAAAGCTTCTTTTACTTATTAGTTTTTCCTTTCGCCTCCTTGATTCAAAGGTATGCATGGCTCCGCAAGCAAGTAAAGTCTGGTTTGTTTAAATCTAGGGTAGATAATGGTATACTAGAATGGTATAGGCATAAATTTGGGATTCCCTAAGAATATCTACTGCATACTACTGATAAGAAGGTGCATGAGCCTTACCTAGATGTTGTAAAAAAGGTGGTTTACCAAAACCTATTAGGGGGGCGGGGTGAGATTACCCATAGATCCCTTTGTGAAGTTTTTTTTGAATAGATATAATATAACTCCTGGGTAACTTCACCCTAACAGTTATAGAATTTTAACCGAGTATATAGAGCTTATACATAGGGAAGGTAGGGACCCAGACTTCAACATGTTCCGGTTTATTTATAGCTTAAATAAGAAAAAGGGAGAGCTTGTGTTCCCCATCTGAGTCTGTTTGTGAGACTTTTGGATATACCAAAGTCTTGGAGAACATAAATATTTTGTCATAGAGCATCCGATAGAGCTCTTCAGTATCTGATACTTATGGGTCGATGCTTTTCATAATGTAAAATGCCTGAGAAAGGTGCCTGATGAAGACTCGGACTTAGTAAAAAGGCTTTATACTCAGAGCGTATTTGAGGGAACCTCAGCCGAGAATTGTTCCCGTCGATACCTTCGAAGAGTATATAATGGGAATAGAGATAGTGATGGTAAATGTTGATCTTCTTGAAGGTATATTCTGACTCTTCTCTTTCCGTTATTTGTAGATGGTTGACTATTATACATTTACAGGCGGGATACTACTTTTAGATGTTGGTCAGGAGCAAGCTCAAGATCAAGGGCAAGAACTAGAGATTACTGACCTCACTTTGGAGTAGGAGGAGCATTTTGAGACTCAGGCTAAACAACATGTCGAGGTTGTAAGAGAACCTCCCATTGAGCATACGCGGAAGAGGGATATCAGGTCTTCGTAGAAGCGCTCTAGGGGCAAAGGGATAACTGAGGATGAAGAGGAGTTGGTAGAAAATGTATTTATTAAGCGTCCGAGACTTCCCGGATGGTCGGATAATAAGAATCGGATTCTAGACAAGATGAGTCCTCTAAGTGTTCTTAATCCTCAAGTTAAAGACCAATACGCTGAGTCCTTGTGCTTGCTGGAGGACGTGCAAAGGTGAAAAGACATCGAAAGAGGAAAACTTCATCATCAATATTCTAAATGCTGACCTCTTCTCCATTTTGTTTGCAGATGGCTCAAGGCTTGTTACTAGCCAAAGATAAGCATTTCATTCTATAGAGTGAATATAACTTTAAGGATGCTGAGGTAGACACCATTTCTGGGGATTATAAAAAAAATTGGGAGCAGCTAAACACACAGTGGAGCTTACTGAAGAGCAGTTTGAAGAGGGCAAGTTCGAGGTCGAGTCTCATCAAAAGAAGATCCAAGAGCTCGAGCATTCCAAGGCTCAGCTTTTTGAAAAGGTGGAGAAGTAAGGTTCTGAGCTTGCTGACCTAAAGGAGAAGTTGGCCAAAGAAAAGGAAGGTCAGAAGGATGATCTAAGGTCCCATAAAGACATGGTGTCAAGGTTCCTTAAAGTGTACAGGTTAGAGTGTAAAAGAATTCTTCTTGCTCAGCATCTTGATCTGAACGTCTCCGAGTTTGACAAGATAACGCCAAATGACCTGGCCAAGTTAGCTGTTACAGAGGATGCTACCAATAAAGTGGCCCAGAAGTACCAAAAGGGCCTAATGGTTGCCAAAAAAGTAACTACCGTTGAGGGGTCTGCTTCTAAGTAACCAGTGGGGTCTAACCATCCCGGGGAGAAATCATCGACTGCAACCGGCCCTGTTGTCGCTACTACTATAGTGCTCGAGAATCCAACTCTAGAGGGTGTAAATGTGTCTTCTGACACTAGCTTAGTGCCTTCCGAGTCTGAGGCTAATGTAAATACTTGAAATATTCTCCTCTTTTGGATAAACAATTAAAAATGAATAAAGTAGTACTTTTATTTTATTGGAATTCTTCTTTTATCTAAGTATAATTTCTTTACTGGTAGTATTTTCTAAGACTATCTAAGTTCTAGTATCGAGGCAATTCTTTCCCTTGCATATCCTTTATCTTGTACGCGCCCCTTGCAGCTTTTTTTGTGATTTGATAAGGACCTTCCCAATTAGGTCCGAGCTTGCCAGTTCCAGAACTACCTTTGCCTATATCTGCTCTTCTCAGAATGAGGTCTTCAACTTTGAATTTTCTTGGTTAGACATGTTTGTTATGATATGCGGCTAGTCTCTATTTTTGAGCTTCTGAGATTATAGATGTTTACTCCCTTCTTTCTTCGAGTATGTCCAAGCATATCCGAGCATTAAGGTAGTTAATGTCCGGATTGAACTCTCTGGAGACTCGGTAACTTGATGACTGATCTTTACAGGTATTACTGCATCCATTCCATATGTAAGCCTGAAGGGCGTTTCTCCTGTTGAGCTTCTGGGCGTTGTTCTATATGCCCATATTACATTGTTGAATTCCTCCACCCAATTTCCTTTTTTCCATCTAACCTCTTCTTTAGGCCATGCATGATGATTCTGTTTGTAACTTCTGTTTGTCCATTGGTTTGAGGATGAGCTACGGAGGTGAATCTAAGCTTGATACCCAATCCTGAACAGAATGTTTTGAACTTTTTATTGTCGAATTGCTTCCCATTATTTGTGATCAAAGTATAGGGTATGCCAAATTTGCAAATTACTTTTTTCCAAAAGAAATGCTGGATCCGAGCTTCCTTGATGGTTAGGACAACTTCTACTTTTATCCACTTGGTGAAGTGATCAATGGCTACTATTAAAAACTTCTTCTGGGATGTGGATACTGGGAATGGACCTAGGATATCCATTCTCCAAACAATGAAAGGCCACAGACTTCTAATTGGGCTAGGTGTTGGAAGGTTTGTGAGTTAGACGAGTAAACTGCTGACACTTGGGGCATTTCTGAATGGGTTGATATGCATCCTTGGACATGTTAGGCTAGTAGTAACCTTGTAACAACGCCTTTCAAACTAAAGAGTTCTGAGCTTCGTGAGCTTTGCAAATTCCTTCATGAATTTCCCTAAGTACGTAATCCTTTCCTCTAGAGATACACATTTTGACCATGGGTGAGACAATGACCTTATGTAAAGTTCTCTATTATACATAATGTAGTATGCAACTTTATTCTTCAATTTTTGAGCTTTAAGCTTATATTCAGGTAAAATGTCTTGCTTTAGGTATCGTATGATTGGCTTCATCCATTTGGCCGATTCCTGAGTATTCATTACTTCTGTGTTTTTAATGCTTGGCTCTGTGAGTTCCTTAGTTAATTCGAGCTCTTTGAATATTTGACTTCCTTCTGACGTTGATTTGGCGAATAAATCAGCTTCTATATTCTCACTTCTGGGAATTTGCAGTGTTTCCCATTGTCCGCCCTCCTACTCCAGCTTCTTTAAGAGCTGTTTCGCTTTCTCCACATATTTGACCATGCTCGGCTCTTTAACCTGATATGTGCCTTTTACCTGATTAACCACTAGTTGGAAGTTGGAATATACTTTGGGATGTTCTGCCTGAAGCTCGATGGCCAACCTGAGGCCCTGTGAGTAATGCTTTATATTCAGCTACATTATTGGTGGCATTATATTTTATTCGAACTACATATTTAATTTTGACTTTACTCGATCCGATCAAAATAATTCCTACTCCAGACCCCTATGCTCTAGATGCTCCGTCTATGTAGAGTCTCCATTTCAGATATGAATGAGAGACTGCTTCTTCTACCATCATTTCTTGTATGAAATTTGCTAAGGCTTGAGCTTTTATCTGCTAGCGAGGCTTGTAGCTAATGTCAAATTCTCCTAGTTGAACTGACCACTGGACCAGACGTCCTAAAGTTTTAGGCCTCTATAGAATTTTCTTTAAAAGAAAGTTAGTTCTGACGACTATTGAGTGGGGTTGAAAGTACTGTCTTAGCTTTTTGGACGTGTGGACGACTATCATGGTGAGCTTGTCAAATTTGGGATACCAAACCTCCGAGCCTTTGAGGATCTTACTAACGTAGTAGACCGGGCTTTGTTGGCTTCCTTCTTCTCGCACTAATACTGAGGCTATGGACTCATAACCGACAAAAAGATATAAATACAAAGTCTCTCCCGGGACTGGCCTGTTGAACAACAAAGGCGAAGTCAAGAACTTCTTAATTTCTTCAAAAGCTGCTTGACATTCATCGTTCTATTCAAATTTTTTAGAATTCTTTAAGGCTCGGAATAGGGGCAAGCACTTCTTTGCTGAGCATGAGATGAATCTTCCGAGAGCCGTAATTCAACCATTGAGTTTCTGAAGCTCGTTTAGTTACATCAAAGCTTTCATGTTCAGAATAGCTTCCATCTTCTTGGGTTTGCTTCTATTCCCTTATGTGAGATTATGAAGCCAAAGAATTTTCCTGCTTTTACTCCAAAGACTCACTTATCTAGGTTTAACTTGATCTGGTATTGGTCCAATATACTGAGGATTTGCTCGAGATCTTTGGCATGTTGCTCTACTTGATGGCTTTTGACTATGATGTCATCCATATACACTTCTACATTCTTCCCTATTCGATCTTGAAACACACGATTCATCAACCTTTGGTAAGTGGCTCCAGCATTTTTCAACCCAAAAGGCATTACCTTGTAGCAGTAAAGGCCTTCATGAGTGATAAATGATGTTTTTTCTTCATCTTCTTTTTCATTGGAATCTGATGGTACCCTTAAGCTGCATCAATAAAGCTATATATATAGTGGCAAACTATTGAATCTACCAATTGGCCAATTATTGGTAATGGATAATTGTATTTAGGGCATGCTTTATTGAGGTTCGTGTAGTCAACACACATTTTATACTTTCCATTAGCCTTTTTAACCAGGACCACATTAGCTACCCATTCCGAATGTGTGACTACCCTTATAAATCTGGTGTCTAACAGCTTCTTTATTTCTTCCGCAATCACTTTCTGTCTTTCATGCGCAAATTTCCTCTTCTTCTGGACTACAAGTTTCTTTCCCGGTAGGATGTTCAGGCTATGTGACACAATCCGAGAATCTGCACCCATAATCTCGGTTGCTTCGAAGGCAAAGCTATTTGAGTGTTTGTTAAGAACTTCATTAATACTCTATTTGATATTTTTGTCAAGCTTGCCTCCAATTTTGACTGTTTTTCCTTTATCTATGTGTAGCATCTGAACTTGCTCAACTGGTTCTGGATTGGTTCTCTATTTCTCTGCTTTTAAAGATGCCAGGGGAAATGCTTCCAGTTGAGGCTTAATAGCCAATTGGTAGCACTGTCTTGCCACAGACTAATCTTTATGTATGGTTATGACTCAGTCTTCTAGAGGGATCTTCATGGTCAATCGCCTAATGCTCGTGGCTGCATCGAGTTCGTATAGAATGTGTCTTCCTATGATACCATTATAAGTGAGTGGAAGGTCCACGATGTTGAATAAAGATCAGACTGCTTTTACATCCTTAGCTTCTCGGTCTCCAAATTCTATCGTCAGCTCCACTATCCCCATAGGCTAAGTCGTACCTCCACAGAAGCTTGTGATGAGATTTTTAATGGTTTTAAGATCAACGATTGAGCCTCCCATAGCCTGGTATGCGGTCCATGAGAGTGCATTGACAGCACTTCCATCTTCTATTAGAAGCCTTTTCACCAGATAATTCCAGATGTATACGCTTACCACCAAGACATCATTATGAGGATGTCGGGCATGTTCTCCATCTTTTGGCCCGAATAGGATAATTGGCCTTTGCAGCTGGTTTTCTTCTCTCTGAGTTCTTTTTATGCTTTTTTCTTTAGGTGTTTCTCCTCCAACTATCATATTAATAACTTTGGCTACCTCATTCCGAGCCTTCTTTGCTTCTGAATTATCACCATTCTCGTCTTTGGAGTCTCAGTGACTTTGAGATGTGTCAGTGAATTTTCTGAGTTTACCATTATGTATTAATTGTTCTCTAGCTTTTCTTAATTCCCGGCAGTCGTTGGTGTGATGGTCATATTCTTGGTGATATTGTCAGCAAAATCTTTTATCTTGCATTGCTATTTTATTAGGGCTCGATCTTCTTGGCACAGGTATTCTTACCCTATTTACCCTGATCCACATAAGGATCTGTGATTTTGGAGCATTCAGAGGGGTATAATTTTCAATTTCTTTCTTGAGTCCAGCCGTCGGGTTCCCTGCTGAACTTCTGAAGTAAGGATTTTGGACTTTAGATCTCCTCGGTTCGGACCTTTCATCCCTTTTAAAAGGTATTCTATCATCCTCTCGCCGCAACCTTCTATCTTCATCAAGTTTTATTAATTTCATTGCCATAGACATGACCTCGAAGAAGGTAGTGGGCTCTTTAGTTATTATCTTATCTTTCAACTTTCCTAACCGTGTCCCATTTTTCATCGCCTCTATGGCCACTTCGTCACTTAAGTTCTCGATCTGCATGGCAACTTTGTTGAACCTGTCTAAGTAGCTCCTCAGTGATTCCGTGGCTTCCTGCTTGCACACCCGAAGATCATTGATGTTCTTCGTCGGTGGGATATTGGTGATGAACCGAGTTCTGAACTTTTGTACGAATTCTTCAAAGGATGAAACTGAATTTTTAGGAAGTTGGTGGAACCGCCTCTAAGTAGTTTTGGTAAGCGTACTCAGGAAGACTTGGTATAATATTCCATCGTTCACGTTCTGGAGCATCATCTTAGTCTGGAATGAAAAGATATGGATAATCGGATCTCCTGTGTCCAACTGAGGTAGTTTGAATTTGGTTGGGATTTCGGTTCTGATTATCCTGCTCACGAAGGGTGTAGTGCCCTCCAAGACACATTCATCTTCCTTTCTTGGTCCTGTTCGAGCTTTTTGGATTGCTTGCTCCACCTTCTGAGCTATCTGGGAAAAGGGATTTGAGATAATGGTCCTACATGATGGATAAGAGCTAAAGGATCAATGGGCAGGATGGGGGCTGATAGGTTAATGGGAGGAATAAAAGTCGAAGGAGTGATGGGAGTGTCTGGAGTTGTCCCTAGTGGATTGATCTAGGTGTTGGTAGCTGGCGGTG
>CATIWM010541575.1:0-17033 GCA_949671775.1 Mallotus repandus | reverse complement strand
AAAAAAAAGAGAGAACAGTTTTGTGAATACACATTAACATTTAATAGGTGCATATAATTCAGTAAAAATTTGCGAAACTTGAAAAAGCATAAATTCATATTGATTTTCTTTTTTATTTGAAGTTATATGCTTTGCCTTTTTTTTTCCGAGCCAACTTTGATTAAAACAGAATATTGTTCGTTAATACAATACCGTAAAGTTTGATGCATTTAGCAAGGTTGGGTAGCTAATCTTTAAGTGTCCGACCGTCCACAAATAATCAGATGCTTTTTTTTTTAACTTTATTGTTGATGTTACGTGAGAATTTTTATTTTCTTCGTGGCATCGAAATATATGTTACTGTTAGTGAACCTTTTTTTTCTTTTGTAACTAAAGACAGAAGAAGCTTACTAGACATTTAGCAGAATTTTAATTTATGCAGTGCTAATCATACGTGTGATTTTGTAACTACTATATGTACTGCCCCTGTACTGCATGTACATTGCATTTTTTATCAACAATAATTGAAATTGACTAAAGACACCCAAAAGCAAAAACAATATCAATAACAGAAGTGGGATTTAAAAAAGGGAAAAAAGGTTAACGCCATTGTTAAAGTGGAGGCACTTCTTGGCACATCGCAAGGAGTACAAGATTATTTTTTTTTAAGAAAAGCAAGACATTAACATGTTAATAACCATTCGTTGTAGATTCAGCAACAATTTATATGCCTCTTGTTTGACATTCATTAAGAAACACACAAAATTGCTCAAATTTAATTTTACCGGGTAATTCTAGTGGATATTAAAATTTGGAATAATTTGTAAAGAATTTTATTTAAAAATTATATAAATTTAAGTTCATTTTATTAATAGCTTAAAATAAATTTAATAAATTAAAAATTAAAATAATATTAATATTAATAATAATAGTGCATTCTCATTTAAGTGTTGACTAAAGTGATAAAATTATGAATTTCATTTGAAATCTCACACCACTCGTAAAAAAAAATTTCTTTCAAACTCTACTAGTAAAATTTACCTATAATCCGTGCACATATATCCGTAATACCAATAATAACAAAATTAATCGAAGAAGAAAATGCCAATAATAATAGTCATATTTCAAATCCTTAAATTTGAATTATTATATTTTTAATTTTATTTTTATCTAAATCACCGGCATTCAGGGGCCAATGAATTTTAACTAATTCATTTCAGTCCATACAGGACCACAAGAGCAGCAAAAATCTCCCAACATACCTTATTAGAATCTAACTAATCCAGTTTGACTCGGGTAGAACTATAAGAGTAATAAAAATTTTCTAACAACTATTTAATACGACTGCATATATTAAAACTCGAATCTAAAATTTAGATTACACGAAAATAGTATTTTTATTAGCAACTGATACAATGATTGTTGGTTAAAATCTTATTTTCAAATTTTTAATATTCAATGTAATTTTTAAGCAACAATACTAGAGTAGGGGAGACGATAACAACCACGTTGTGCATCTCTAGCCCCTTCACTTCCCATATGTTACGAATCTTTTTAAGAAACCAAAAGAAATAAAACTGCTTTAACCAATTTATTAATATTTTAAACGTGTAACACATTCCCTCCAAAAACTCCTTCAGACTACTATTGAGGTAGAGTTGTATTTTTCCACTCCAAGAATCCTGTAAACACCACCCCGCAAAAAAATAAAGAATGAGATATCATTAGAAACATTCTATTTAATCGAAAAATGTTCTAGTTTTGAGGCAATATCGAGTCTTTCACCGAATATTAGTCCTAACAAAGAAAACGAAGAAGAAATATACTCATAAATTTGAAATTAAAAAAAATTGCAATAAATAGAATATTTTTTTGGAGGATATCTTGTATTCTAATATTGTTAGGCTCATTTTTTGTTATCTTTATTGAGTGATAGTTGTTATCATGAAATTATTCCCATAAAGCAACCAGACAGGTGGAGAAGACAATCATAAATTCATTTTAGTTGGTGTTAAAGAGTTGGAGAAAAAATTGAAAGAAAATGAAATAATAAGGTAGGCAATAGGCACTAAAATTTTAATTGTAAAAATTTGAGTCGGAGACATAAATTGTGGGATTTGAAGAGAAAGATGCAAAGTCAAAAGAAGTAGGGAATGGAAAGACCATCCAAAGTGGAGGGAGGGAGAGCTTAGTGTATCTTTTTGAACAAAGCAAAAGGCAATTGATGCTTTTGACATTTTATTCTCATCATGTATAATGGCTTTTCATTTAATTTTTATTTTTAATATATATTTTAATCAATTGACTTCCAATGAATTATACGATATAAATAATTATTGTGCTATATATGTGTTCAAGGGTCAAGACTCAAGAGCATGAATCACGAAATTGCTTTCTTTTGGGGCTGTGAATCAGTTATTGTCCACTGAAAACATCATTAGCAAGTAGCCACATTCGAAATCCAATCCCATCTGCAGTACCCAAAAACAAAAGTCAACAGTACAAGGAAAACAATTTTTTTATTTAAAAAAAAAAAACACTATCCATTCCTATTTCTTCTCTGCGCATGCTTCATGACGTTTAAATGTGCAGGTCTATATCTTTGGAGTTTTAGTCCGATCACCATCTATTAACTTCACTTCAAATTATAATTTCAGATATTTTTATTATTATTATTATTATATATATATAATCATGTCAATTTTAAAACAGTCAAGCTTATCCACAAGAAGCAAGAAGCAATAAGCAAAAAATGCAAGTTGGCTATTCAAAATTATTGCCACTGGCACAATTAAGCTACCGGTCTTTGAAGTTGATGCAAGATAGCTATTGATAGGCTAAAATTGGATGATAAGTCAAGAAAAGTGCACTTGACTTGAGTCTCTGGCTAGTGGTATCTATTTTGGAAAGCCTATCATATGAAATTTAACTGTTTGTTATAATTTTGCTTGTAGAAATTTTACAAACATCAATTTAGGAATTTGAGAAATAAATTACTTTTTGAACGTAAACAATAAAATATTACAAATTTTAAAAGGGTGCTCTATTCGATCATTAAATTTATAATTAGAAACTGTTTGTAAAATATTAATTGCACCAAAATGTTTAATGAATTCATAAGATAAAATGTAAAATTTTAAATTGTTATTAGACCTTGAAAATATATATAATACGTGTGAAAAATAAAAACCTGGAGCAATGGCATCGGACGAATGTCACGAGAACTGATGTCCAACGTGGAGTGAAACATCAAGCAAAATGGATTTTTCCTCCAGATGGTGTTTGAATTAGTGTAATGTAGATGCTTGTGTTTTTGCTGATTCTTCCAAGATGTGCTATGGTTTTGTCATTTAGGAATTCTCTCAGAGATTAGATTATTTTATTTCTGCTTTACAAGGGTCTATAGGCTTTGGCATTAAGAGAAACAGACTCTCAGTTGTTGGCTCAGGCTATAAATTCCAGGAGTGTTGATTGGTCCCGTATTGGGCTGCTTCTGAATGATTGTAAGCTATTGATGAGAAATTTGGTAGAATGCTCAGTTCTCTTTGTTAAAAGGTCAGCGAATTCTGTCGCTTATGCTTTGGCAAGAGCTGCGTTTTCTATGTCTGATCAGTGGGTGTAGGATAATTCTCCTCCCAGTATAATTTGTGATGTTCTTGCTTTTGATATGATTTAATAATATTTCCTTTATCTTTTTTTAAAAAAAAAAAAAAAAACCTTTCCTGATAATGAACACTTGGGCTAGCCTGATCAACTCATAGATTGGGCCTGGGGTAGAGCTAAGCTTCCTTTGTAGTTGACCCATAATTTTGTAAAATGGAAGATATTCTAAGCTTAAGGCCCAAATTTATGGGAAGCTCAAAATCTTTGGAAGGGACAAACAGGACCACCAATGGTACACTGCCTTCATACTTCATATCATAGCACAATAACAACCTCAAAAAGAGAAAAAAATCAATTCAGTTTTCACAAAAGGTAAAATCGTTACATGTTTCTTCTATGAATTCCCTTTTTCTCTTGTACAATTTATTCTTCAACTATCCAAAAATTGGTACTTATGTAAGAATATATTATAGAAGCTAATGCCTTACCTTTACATCAGTAATATAATTACCATAACACAACATGGGAACTGACATTAGAAAAGCAGAGCGAATTTGCTTTGGATACTGCAGTGACTGACTGGCCGTGAAAAGCCTAGGGCTTTTTTTCAAAACTAGTCGTGTACTCCCTATATATGGAGCTATACAATGTATTGTAGTACATTCAACATCTTATCCTCTAAAACTTTTTACTACAGTAAGTTTTTTGGTCAATTTCTACCTATACCAATCATTCATGGAAATTTGTGGTCATAAAGCTTTTTATAGGAATTCATCAAAAGATTGAAGAGCAATAATCAAGGATAAAAGCAATGCAGAAAGTGGTTTACTTTATGTTTTCTAAATGTCAAAAAGATTCATTTCCCAAAAAGAGCTTCTTTACGAGACAGCATTCATACACTTCCCCTTTTCAACTACATTTAGTTTATACAAAAGAAAAAAACTCTTGGTCTGACTAGTTAATTAATCTCAAGGTGCAAGCAAGGAAATGAACATATACTAGTGTTGTACGTAGTAGCAATAATATTAGTAGAAAAAAAAGATGAAGCTTTTCATAAGCAACTTGCTTCCTAGATTCCAAACCTTCATTTGACATGCACACGATGAAACTTACGAAAATTACAAACATAATTAGGTCATACATTGACAAGCAATAAAAGAGATATTAATGGCTTTGAACCTATGAGATAGTAATGGTTTTTCACAACTTTCCATGCGCTGTGAAGTTCTGTTCATTACATTACATTGCATGTATGCCTGCCTGCTTGCCTGCCTCTCTGTCTCCGTATGTGGGGAAGATGGAAGTGGGACGGAGCAAAAACATTGTGCAATTAAGGCCTGACTGGCAGAGGCATCGCCTATGCCCTAAAGGCATGTAGGTGATTCTTCTGCCCATCTTTCAAATCAAAATGTTTTCATTACATTCATTTCTTCATTCAGGATGTTTTCTACCTTCAAACTCCGATGAGAGCAAAACAAGGGCAGGCAATGAGCAAGAAAGATTGTAATAAAGCAACAGTGGTGACCATCACCATAACCCTTATTCATCCAACGGGTTTATCACTGCCCTCCTAAAAATGTACAACATAGAAGCACAAATATAGGAAAAAGCTCACTGCTGAAGCATGTGGCTTACCTGCACAATGCTTCAAATCTAAAGCAGTCGATCAAAGTTTCATTTCAGCTATCAATATCAATCCATTGAGGATTGACTCTGAACACAAATCTATTCTTTCACCACACAAGATCAAGCAAAGAACATTTTGTTTGCTCAGTTGGGTTTCTTTACTGCTCAGAACAATTCACTGATTCCCTCCTTAATAAGGGTAGAACGAAAAGACTGGAGAGGAGATCTAACAAAGCAATTGAGTAACTGAGTTTCTAAATTTAGAATGGACTATATTAATATGAGGAAAGAATTAGGGTTTCAATAAATTAGGTGATAACATAGCCAGAACTTTGTGGGGTTCCATTAAGGAGACACACACAGCCACAATACACAGCACGGTCCTCGTATGTACACACAGTCACAATATTACATATACAATAGTATCTAACATCAAACGCAAAGAAAGCAAGAAAAGAAAGAAACAATGGAAGTTTAATAGAGCTCGACAGGTATAAATGTAATTCGGTATTTACAAATTAATCTAATGCCCTTAAGAGGAGGTCCATCACTCATAGCATGCAAATCAAATCATGCTGTACGGTTCGACTATTCAAATCAGATTTAAGAGAAAGACAAAGCTAATTGTGAGCAGATCGAAGTAGATGATAAACAAATGGCAAAAGCATCTTCAAACTTTAGATACATATTACAAATATACCTACTAAGCACCAACCACCACAACAGCAATTACTAAAGTTTTGCATTCAAGAAAGCGTATGTACATGTTGGCACGTTTAGATTTCTATCATCAATTCTGTAATCTCTTAATCTCTACAGAAACTCCGAGACTTTTCAAACATTGACAGAAAGGAAAAAAGGGGCTTCGCTTTCTTGCTACTGCATCTTTACCCAGAAACGTATGCCATTTTTTCAAAAACGATTTATTTTGAAAACTGAAGCATGAAACCCTAAGAGAGAGAAGAGGGAGCAGGAGAAGAAGAACAAGAATAGAATGTTTAGCCAAATTCAAAGCCAGATCTGAAGATACTAGAAACGGACAGATCAGATACGGGAAGCCATCATTAGAGAAATCTTTGCTAATGATGAACTAGAAAAAGGCTGACAAAAAAACACCATCATCGCACGAACAGAAGAAAAAATAAAGAAGAATCATGTAAAAGAGTAGGTTCCTAAGGTAAAGGTAATGATGAAAACTTTTATTCAAAGTAGATAGTCAAAATACTTCATCATTACACCAATCTGCACACATGACACAAGCAACAAACATTGATTAGCTTAATAAAAAATAACAAAGAAAGAAAACCCACGATCTAGAACAGCCAGTTCTTTCTCAAAAAGACCAAAAGAACAAATTAGAAAGAGAACGAAGGGATAAAAAATCAAACCTTTTACATGCAAAACCTTGAAAGGAAAAAAAAAATCATCCACCATGGAAGCATGTTCAATTGGGGGGAATGAAGCCTGGTCCGACGACACTAGCAAAAGATCAATCTACTGTCTATATCCCATGTATATAATATTGATTAGATCCAGCGACAAAATCAAAAAGAGATCAATCAAGAGTGTCCTCGAGCCAGACAACATTCCCCTCAAAAGAGAAAAGCTTCCTCCTTGAGCTCATCCCCGTTAAGTTCTTGATTTATTTGTGTAAGATAGGAGATGTAAGAAAGCAAGAAAAGGATGCGGTGTTGTGTTGTGTGTGCGTGCGTTTATTCTTGAAGAGAAAAAAAAAATCCTACCCCCCAAGAGTCTCGCCTACCTTCAAGGGGGGTGAGAGCGAGAGCGAGAGAGAGAAACAGAAAGAAAGATTGGTGTGATGATGAAGAGATGATGAAGAGAATGATATGGCGTAGGGGTGGGAGTGGGGGTGGTTATAAGGAGGAGTTAAAAATCATAAAGATTATAAAAAACAAAACCATAAAAAAATAAAAATAAAAAAAAGGAGTGGAAAGCCAACGTTAAAAAAGACAAAAGATAGGTGCAGAACCAGACCCTACCCACCTGGTTTTTCAGTTCCAGAAATGACCACGACTCCATGCACTCAAGCCCTCTCTAATGGACAATACATCAAAAATCAATATCCACCGTTGGATTATGGGGAAGATTATGATGATGATGATGATTGTGGTAAAGATCAAACACACCTCGTACAGGATTTTGACTACATATATATATAAAGAGAAACCCACCATTGGATTTTAGGTGTGATGGTTGATGGTGTCATCACACATGAAACTACTGTGACTATGCTGTCTATGTACTATGTTAACCTTGAGATCCATACCCATTATGAACCGCAGGATGAGATGACTGTCCCATGATACAAAAAATTTTATTAGAAAAAAAAAATCAAAAACATTTGTTTAGGTTAGTAATAAATATTAAATAATTGAAATATAGAAAAGGAATCAAAGTGAAGGATGCCTAGAATTGAGTCAGAGGAGTGGTTGGGTTATTGAGCTGCCCGATAATGGAAACCCCATTTAATATACAATTCACTTTTTACATTCAATTATTTTAAAATAAAAATAATATATCCATATATAATTTTTTAATTAAAAACACTAATAACAAAAAAATAAATAAAAAGATTAGTATATAAAAAAATAGGAGAGATTAGACCCTCGTCTGCCGTGTCAATTTTAGAGCAGGGGTGAGGAATTCGAGGGATGACCGACAGAGAGTCAGGGGTCCACTCTTTCCTTTCACCTTTGCCTTTTTACCCCATCCCAATTCTTCGCTTACAGCTTTACTATTATTCATCTCCTTTTAGGTCAATAAGACCCCCTTTTTATTATTATTATTTTTACCTATATATGTTTTCATTTGTAAAATTCAGATTTTAAAATATTTTATCTTTGTTAATCCAATCAACAAATTCATATGTATTGGTTAGGACACAGTAAATGAAAGTATAATTTGATGACTTTTAAAACTGTGGGTCCTAATATACTAACGGAAATATATGATGTCGTTTCTAAAATTTCCCTTGTAGTTGTAGACTAAAGTCACTAAGCATAAAAGCCTGTTTTCAATTCCATGAGAGTAAATGCGCACATGGGTTAATTAGCCTTGTATTGCTTAAACGAATCGTTTTGGAACCAAATATTTTAGTAGAGATAAACAAAATTTCCATAAAAATTTATAATTTTTTTTATAAATTGGGAGGTTATATGACTTTAGTATCGATAGAATGTACAATAGAAACAATTCTCTCCTTTTAAACCCACGACGGCAAAAATCGAATTCTACATCTTAAGATAGGTAGGAATCAAACCTCATATATCTATATGCTCTTAGAAAGTAGCTATCACTTGATTACTCATTTACTAAAAAAAATTTATAAAGCTCAATATTGATTTTTTTTAATCAGTGCTATCAAATATATTATTTGAGATCCATGTGATACTCTTATAATTTTTTTTTTTTGTCAATCTCAAATTGTTTTCGAGGCTTCTTCCATGTTCATTTGGCTTGTAGCAAAGTAAGCAAGAAAACAAGATGTGTAGTAATGAACTATACTGGAGAAAGCAAGGCTGAAAACTGATATTGGAGGAAGGGATATGAACAAGACATGCCTTTGAGATAATGATATGTTTGGCTTATTAAAATCTGCCATCTACTAATTTGTTGTCCAGATAGAGACTAGCCAAAGACCATCATCTTCACATACATATACCCATGAAATTTAATGGGTCCAATTTTGTTTTCTCTTTGATTTTCTCTCAGTTATATGTGACAGGCCCTTCACTCTCGCTTCTACCTTAATGCAATAAATGATGATACAATATTTAGGTATGAGTCATTGATTAATGAGTGAGACCAGAAATAATTGAGGGAACATCAAACTAATTAATATGTGTGTGTGTATATATATATATATATATATATATGAAATAGCATTTTACAATTTGAACAGGCCGCTAGCTAGCACAATTTTTACCTGACATGAGACACATTATTCACTTGAAATTGATGCAAAGTTGAATACTGTTGTTGTACTTGTGACTGTAGTAATATTTTGTCTTACATATTGCCAATGACAATTGCTAGCTGGACAAATTAATGCACCATTGCAAATTTGAATTAAAAAAATGAATTGTTAACGTGACCCACGAGATGGCTAGCAATTAAATTAATAAATCAATTAGTTACTGTTTAATTGTACAAAACTTTGAAATATGATCAAGTGATATAGTGCAAATGAGATCAGAATTTTAATTGCAATTAACAGCTTTTGACATTTGATATAAAAAGTCAATCAAAATATTTTGCAACAATGATGAAAGAAGAAAAAGTAATCTGCATTTGGATACACCATCATCTCCGGTAATTAAACGAGCAATTCATTGATAGTGAAATAAAAATGGATAATTGTTGATGTATAGAAAATAGTAACATGCGGAAACAGAAAACAGAAAAGGTTTTTGTTTCGAAGTGAGGTTGTTGCCCGTAAGACGTGCTGCCATGCCTATCTATCACAGTTCTATTTACCTATCAAAGGCTCCACAGCAACACACCAACACCAACATCAACACCATCATCTCTTATCTCTTTCTCGCGAGCTCTACTATACATCAGAGTGACAAACGGAGAGGACGATACTGGCTCCAGATTTCAACGCTTTACAGTCTTGAAAATTGTGTCTTTTCTCCATGTATAGACAGATAGAGAAAGTGGGATAGCAACAACACGTAAATGTCAAATCCCTGCTTCTCCAACCCAGGTAGCTAGGTTGTCCACACTTGTATATTTTTATATGCATTTTCTTGTTTTACAATTATTTAACAAAACTCAGAAATCAAAACTTTATTATAAAAAAAATTCAATTACTATTGCGTATCGAATTTATTAAATTGCTCAGTTCAATTAATATGCACACTCGTATTTATATATAAAAGCAGGGCAGCCTTTTTGAACTCGTTTCAGTCCAGCCCAGCATCACCTGGATGGGTTCATCTATGAAAAAACATGCTTTCACCCTCCTCAAAATGCATGGCCACGTGCCGTATGTCTCTCTATCTTTCTGTAATGTTTATGGAGGAGTAGTTGAAAAGGAGGAAAAGGTTAAGCAAGCTTTTTGATATTCAAGTCAAATTGATGTCTGGATCGAGGACTTATGCTATAAAGTTCAAAACAAACATACAAAAGATTACGTGGGCATTGCTCCTCTGTATTTTCCTTCAAAAAAACAAAGGAAAAAAATTTATCAAGATGGCCAATGTGCACAATCCCCTATGTACTTTCTTAATTAATTAAATGTGATTAGAGTTTTAAAAAATTAAATAAAACTTTTGTGCTTAGAGAGAGGGAAGACTTTTTAAGCACCTAAAATAAAAACCTATCGTTATAGATTATAGCATTGTAATTAGTGAAAAGTTGTGGCAAGTACAGTAAGGCTCTCTTTGTTTGTTTGTTCCTTTCAATTATTCATTTTGAATAATCTTTTTGTTTTGTTCCTCTTCTATAATCTATAATCTATTGCTGCTACTATTGCATTTATAGAGAATCCAGCAGGTCATCCTCTCTGGCTACTTGCTGTATTTAATTTCTGGTCTTTAATATATATATATTTATGTGTGTTGATTGAAGTAGCTAGGTTTGTGTTGGGTTGATTTGATCAGCTTCGAGTAGTAGTTTTGGTCTGTATCTGCTGTTGCCTTTATAGATTGAAATGATCTGCAGTCAACATAACGTACCAGAACCATATGACTTCTATCATTTTTATTGTGCATGAACATTCCCTATTTTTCAAACCTACTTTCTATTTGATTAACCGTCTACCTATTTTCTGGCTGCAAGCATCTTTGTCACTTTAACCATTCAACAATAATAGTTTTATTTACTGACCAATGCCATCACTATATATATTATGCAAAAGAAAAGTTTTCAATTTCAAAATATATATTTATATATGTGTAACCTCTAAAACTTCTCATTTTTCGATATTTTCTAAAAAGATATTAAAAAAATTAATCACATTTGAAATTTTATTCTATTATACTAAAATATTATTATATACTTCATCTGTTCCTAAAAAATTATCGTTTAAGGTTTCTTCATATAAGTTAACAAATGTATTTAATATATGTGTAAAATATTATACTACCCTTATAATAATTATTAGTTTTATATAGAGTTTCAAAATAAATAAATATTTATTCAATTAATTCTTCTATATTAAATAATGGTGAAATAGAAAAAAATAGTTAAAATATATTGGTAATTTAAAACAACAATTATTTAAGAACAAAATTAAATTTCTAAAACAACAATTTTTTAGGAACAGAAAAAGCATATTTTTTCAGTACTAACCTAATAGTATTTAAATTCTTTCTACCTCGAATTACTCAAATGCTGGTCTAAAACTCTATCATACATTGGTTTAAAAAAAAAAATACTATTATACATATATCCCAATACAAACCTAATAATTCTTAATAAATTATTTTCCTTTTCTTTTCTTCTTTGCAATTCTCTCTTTTTTTAATTTTAAACAATATGATTACACTCATAAAAAAAATTAGAAACCTTTTAATAAATGGATTTGCATTTGGTTTTTTATGAATTGTATCACCATTCCACACGTGTTACATCATTTTGAATCCAAAATTCAATACTTAAAGCACAATCAATTAATTTTCTTATAGTGACATGCTCACTACTCACTCTAAACTCCAAAATTAAGTCAATATAATACAATTTTTTCCATCATTATTATTTTTTTATCAATTGCATATCTAATTATTATATGTAACTACTTATTATGAATTATGTTCAACAATCATTTTAATTTTTTTAATTTTAAAATTTAACTTACTAAAATTGATAAACTATTAGGTTCTTTATTTAATTATTATTTTTTATTTTAGATTCTTTATTAATTATTATTTTTATTAATAAAAAGTAACCAAATAAAAGTATATATATTCTCTCTCTCTCTCTCTCTCTCTCTCTCTCTCTCTCTCTATATATATATATATATATATATATATATATATTAAATTCTGAGCTCCAAAGTCATTTAGCCCAAATTTTAACACGTACTCTTATTCATAATTCAGTATTCAGCTTTAAACGCTTATGTGTTAAATTCTAAAAATTCATATTTTTTAATTAAAAAAAATAAATATTTTATTCTATTTAAATCACTATAATTTTATTCCATCTAAAATATCTTTCTCCTACTCCACCAAAAACTATGTTTTCTATTTCACTTAAAATACTATTCATCTATTCAACCACAAAATACATCTCTTTCTTCTATTTATTAAACGTTCTTTCATCTATTCAACTATAAATACATGTTTCTTTTCTATTTATTTAATGTAATTTCTACTATTTGACTCAATATCTTTGAATTGAGCCTTTTTCTATTTTTCTGTTGTACAAGGTGGGGTTTAGCGCGCGCGCCCAAGTTTATTGCAACTGCGACACTGTTTGAGCTCAGGGCTCTAGAAAACACACTAACCACTGTCACAAAGACATGGCATGGAGATAAGGAGTCGCCACCTAGAGTAATAACTGTGACAAATCGAAGGTGGTGGTAACTCGATCCTCTAATACAAGCTAGCACCACAACCAGGAGTTCTGGATACGGAATACCAACTTATTTTAGTTTTATGCACATTTAGATTTATTTTATTAATTACTATCTTATTCCCTAATTACATGTAATTTCATTAAACCCTAATTGAACATCCATCTAACCCTAAGACAACCAATCCATGAAAAAGCACATAACAAATGCATTCAAAGCGTAATGTCCCTAAATCTAAACTATATTTGATTTTAATTTAAGTTAACTAAATCTACATTTTATTTACAAGTGAAATGGAACTAAAGGTTGGCCTATATTTAATTGTATTAATGAGCCCAAATCTATTTATTTTAATTCTAAATAAAATGGGCTAAGTTTATTTAACTTTTAAAAGAAAAAGAAATAAATTAGTGGCTTAATTCTAATTAATTTTAATTAAATGCAATGATCCTAAGTTTATAAATTATGAAGAAGGTTTTATTAATGGGCTGAGCTAAGTCTAAATTAATTTTATTTAACTAAAATGGGTTAAAATCTAAATTAACCTAATGGACCTAAATTATTTTTAATTAAATCTAAAACCAATTTTAAAGCCTATTAATTAAGTGAGTTAAAACCTACACATGGGCTTGAGGCCCAAAACGAATAAAAATAACAAACAAGCCCAAAATAATAAAAATAAAGATAACAAATCAAAAACAAACATTCTGTGATATTTTTAACCCTAATTTTAATTACATACAACCTAAATTAATCTAAAGCCACCATTGATTTTAATTAAAATTTACCAAATAAACCTAATTTACTAATTGATTTTAAAGTATAGGAAAAATAAAGATTTTACTATATTCCCACTAATGGGGCTATTACAATGATTTACTGAGAACAAAAATTAAATTAACTACAACCTAAAAGAATAAAATACAAAATAAAATTACAAAATAAATGAATAAAAAATCCTAAAACTACGTTCAAATCCATGGATTTTCATAGGTTTTGTTCTCCACAGCGGATTCAAATCACCCCATTCATAATCATAAACATAAAAAAAATAAATAAGGATTAGTAACTAAAAAATAAAAATAAAAATTAAATCAAATCAAATCAAAATTAAATAGAATGAAAATAATCAAACAAAATAAAAAGAGAAAGGAATAGAAAAAGAACTAGTTTGATGGATACAGTATTAATTCCCCTCAGAAGATGATCACCACTGATGAAAGTATGTGGCTTTTGTTGTGTTTGTCTGTGATTTTGATTTATTTGGATCTGATTCATGGCTAAAATTTGAAAAAAGGTATGTGAAAGTTAAAAAAAATAAATTTGTTTTGGTTGATGGCTAAGAATCAGAAAAGTAGAGAGAAAAAAAAATCAAAAACCCTCTTCTTACGTGAAAAGAAAATCATGTATTTATAAAAACACCATCCTATAACCCTAATCTGATTACAGGATAAAAATAAAATAAAATAAATTATTTTTATTATTTATCTAAAAAAATCAATTTATCAACACATTTATCTAATAAAATAAAGTATTTATCAAAATAACCTAATCAAAATTTATGGATAAATAATAAATAATTAATTAAATAAAAATAAAACAAAATAAAAAATAAATTACGAAAAAATGAAAAAAATGAAAAAAAAAACAAAGACAACAAACGTAAGGCCATTTGTGGCCTTTTTGGCCACTTTTCACTCTTGGCCGAAGTTGGTAATTTGGGCCAACTTCGGCCCTTTCCTCTTTTTTTTTTGTTTTTTTTTTTGAATTTTTTTAAAATTTATTTTTTATATATTTTTTTAAAATTCATTAAAAAAATAAATTAAACAAATAAAATAAATAAAATTTAAAATAAATCTTAAAAATAATTTATAATTTAGTTCAAAATCAATAAATTAGATTTAATAAATCTAATTTCACAGTTTATTTTCATCATCAGGTCCTTTGTCACATCCATGCTCTAGTCATCCCGAAATTGGGTGCTTATAGCTGCCCCCCTTTGCCGCTGTTTGCTTGATGAATTGTGGCAAAGTAAATAAGCACACAATTTCAAGGGTAAAGAGTTAGGATACTTACCTGACGTATTACAGAGCATTTGCCTATAACACTGAATCATGCAACGTTGTTTTCATCGTCCCATGATGTAAGCTTTATGTTGCTGCAATCTATAATTGCTGGCAAGTTTTTTATCTTTGACGCTACAGTCCATAACTGCTCGTGATTAGTTGCAACTCTTTTGTTGCTCACTTTTGATGTTGCAGTCCATAACTGCTTGCGAATTTTGGTTTAAAAATACACTATACTCGGACATATGGTGTTAATTAAAAATATACTATACTCAGACGTATAGTGTCGATTGGAAATGCACTACACTCGGTCGTATAGTGTTGATTTGGAAAGTACACTATACTCGGTCGTATAGTATTAAGATACATTATACTCGATTGTATAATGTTGATTTGAAAAGTCCACTATACTCGGTCGTATAGTGTTGATTTGAAAGTACATTACACTCGGTCGTATAGTGTTGATTTGGAAAGTACACTATACTCGGTCGTATAGTGTTGAGATACACTATTCTCGGTCGTATAGTATTGATTTAAAAGTACACTACACTCGGTCGTATAGTGTTGATTTGGAAAGTACGCTATACTCGGTCGTATAGTGTTGATTTGAAAAGTACATTATACTCAGTCGTATAGTGTTGAGATACATTATACTCGGTCGTATAGTGTTAAGATATACTATACTCGGTCATATAGTGTTGATTTAAAAAGTACATTATACTCGGTCGTATAGTGTTGAGATACACTATACTCGGTCGTATAGTATTGAGATGCACTATACTCAGTTGTATAGTGTTAATTTAAAAAGTACACTATACTCGGTCGTATAGTGTTGATTTGGAAAGTACACTATGCTCGATCGTATAGTGTTGATTTGAAAGTACACTACACTCGATCGTATAGTATTGATTTGAAAATACACTATACTCGGACGTATAATGTTGATTTGAAAATACACTATACTCAGACGTATAGTGTTGACTTGATGATACACTATACTCGGACGTATAGTGTTCAAATACACTATACTTGGTCATATAGTATTGATTAGAAATACACTATACTCGGACATATAGTGTTGAAATACACTATATTCGGTCGTATGGTGTTGATTTAAAATACACTATACTCGGATGTATAATGTTGAAATACACTATACTCGGTCGTATAGTGTCGATTGATGAAATTAGCTATATTCCTTGTGGGACGTCTAGCTGTGATGCTATCACTACTGTGTAGTGTCTAGCTGGTTGCACTATATTCCCTATGGGACGTCTAGTGAGATGAATTAAAGAAATTAATTATATTCCATGTGGGACGTCTAGTTAATTACTCTATAGTTCCTGTAGAACATCTAATGAACTTATGATTTGAAAATGTGTTATAGTTCCTATGGAATATCTAGCAAAAGAGTGTGTGAAAGATGCTATAGGTCCTGTGGAGCATCTAGCAATTTGTGCTATAACTACTGTGTAGTGTCTAGCTGAAGTGAATTCAAAATGTTGTTACAGCTATTATGTAACACATAATGAAATGAACTTTAAATTCATGTTATAGCTACCATGTAGCGTAGAACTGAGTGAATCGATGTTATAGCTACCACGTAGCATATAACTGAGTGAATGCAGTGCGTGAAAGATGCAAACATCACCTTTGAATTTCATGTTTAACTATAATTTTGAGTTAGCGCTAATTGATTGCTTTGAATTTCCCTGCTGATTGAATTTGATCAGCTGCCTTCATTGCCCGATGACCTTGATTTGACTTAATAATGTCAGTGCTGATGACGCATACTGAGTGTATTTTCTTATGCATTTAAAAACTTGTTAAAGTCAATTTTAGCATGATTATTGTACAAAAGTGCATTAAATTAAGCAAATTCATCATTTATCACAAGATAATGTGCATTTAATGAATCCTACTAATTTTTTATCTTCATAACTATCATTTATTTGTCATTCGCAAAGTTAGAGGTATAATTAACCACCTTATGCTGAGAGTGTATTATTTACCAAGAGCTCACTTTCACACCTAAATTCAAGGATAACTTGCTAGACAAAATTTGTGGACATCGAGCATAAATAGATCAAATTTCGAGGATCAAAACAGTCTTTAAGTTATTGATGTGCTTTCTTCCTTATCCGAGTATTCCCCCACCTTTCTTATATTACTCAATGTGGATACTGTTGGAAAGGTCCTTTGGATACTCATAATCT
>CATIWM010541514.1:0-10018 GCA_949671775.1 Mallotus repandus | reverse complement strand
ATAATGTATATTTTCTGTATATGAAACTTAAAATCACATATGAAACTCAAAATGAGTTTATTTTCTTAATATTTTTTGTATAAGAAACTCAACTACTAAATATATATATCAGATATATATAAGGTATATATTCTCTATACGAAACTCAACATCAAAATCAAACTAATTTTATAATAAAAAAATAACCAACAATTCAAATCTAAATTACAAAAAATAATAAAAAAATATAAAAAAACTTACAGAAGATGATGAAGAACAACCATAATAATTTGAAGTAGGAAACCATGCCCTTGAAGTAACTGTATCAACTCTAAGTTTGAAACTAGGAGAAATAAGCTCATCATCATTAGAATACACTTTCTTCCTAAAAAAAATAGCAAAATTAGAAAGACTAAAAAAACTCTTCTCATTACATACTCGCTTTTCTTCTTCAAACCAATTGCAATCCAAAAGTCAAACTCATCATGATTATCATAATTCAAGGGGTTTTTAATATTTTTACTCAAAAGACATAAATCTTTCACCATAGTTACATATTTTCTCTTCTTTTCAACAAAATCTAATGAATCAAACTCATTTACAAAGAGAGATTTCATAAAGTATGGAGATTTAACCTCCCTTTTGGCTGGAATGAGACTAACAAAATCGTCATCATCATCTTAAACATACTTCTCAGCCTAACATTAACAAACATAAAAACCATAGTAAAATCCTAAAAGGAAACCAAAAAGCAATAAAAATAAAAATAATAAAATAAAAATATATACCTAACAACATTTTTTTATTCTCATCACCAGCAACATTAACAGAAACACCAAATTCTTTTTAACACCCTTTACAAGTTAATAAATAAAATTAAATTAAATGAAACACACAAAAAATATAAAACTTAAACAACATTAAATAAAAGTACATATTTTTAAAAAATATACATAACTAGTAATTTCACCAATAACTTTAACAACAAATTTAACAGTGTCAGAAACATCAGCAAAATTCGCCATCTCATTCTTCTCATCCTAACATAAATAAAAAAAAATCCATAAAATAAGATCATAAACTAAAAATAAACAAAAATATAAAAATATAAACAAGAACAACACATACCAAAACATACTCTTTTAAACTTTTAGCAGTAAAAACATGAGAATCAGTACCAAAAAAATTAATGGGAATCTTTAGCACCATTGTTGTAATGATCTTTATTGACGTTAGAATCATTTCTTCCACCTTGATCTTCAACTTGACCATGAGAAGAAGTAGAACCTTCAACTCCAGTACCACCATCCCTTGACAAAACAAACAATTTTAATGAATTTCAAATTAAAAACATTAATAAAAAAAAAACACTATCATCATCTCCAAAACTTAAATCACCGCCATCACTCTTTAAATCACCATCTTTACTCATCTTTGCAATATCAATACTCTTAGTAAAATCTTCCTCTTATCTTCTTCTTCTTCTTCCTTTGAAGAAAAAATCATTGTAGTTAATTCCTTAGCTTGTTAAAAAGGGAATATATTAGGTTTCTATCCAGTATATTATCCATAAAAAATACTAAAATATTAAAACACAACTACCAGTACGTCTTTTCTTCATATCAATATCAATACTATTTATAGAGTCTTCCTCATTATCTCCTTTTTTTTCCTTAGAACTAACATTTCTTCCACCTGCATTATCAGTCTGTTAAAAAAAAGTATTTATTAGGTTTATTTTCAATATATTATGCATATACAATACAAAAATAAAAAACACACCTCAACACCAACACTCTCAATGCTAGAAACTCCTTGCTTCTTCATCACCAATTTCAAATATCCAAAAACATTACCTAAACTATGAATCATATGCTTCTTCAATTCCTTAAACTTCTGTAACATGACCTTTTAATTTTTGCTAATGTTTTTCAATTTAAAACCATATTCACTAGAAGACTTCTTATATTCACCAACAAAAGAAGTCTCCCCAATCTTCACAACTCATGGAGGATCAACAAAATCATCATAAAAAATTTTTCGACGCCACCAATACTAAAATTTTCTTTATCTTTATAAAAAAAATCACCCAACTTCAATTTTTCCCTCTCAACAGCAGTAGGTGAAACATTTTTTAGCTTTAACTACAAAAATAACAAAAATAATGAAACAACCAATAAAACCAAAAAAAAAATAAATAATAGAAAAATAAAAATTACCTTTTTTGTAGATTCTCTAAAAATCAATACGTTACAACCTTAAAACTTGGAGTTAAATTATAATTCCAATTAAAAAATAAGTGGTACGTCACCACCACACAAAATACAAATATTACTAATAACATACAGGCAACATTCATAAAACCACACTTCGAAAGCAAAAGAGAATCCATTCAATCTAAAAAAAATATCCATCATGCAATTTCTTTCCCTTCCCAACCAATTCTCCTTCAATGATTTCACAGTCACATTATAAACATCTTTACCCCAAGCATACATATCATATAAACTGCTATCAATAATATCTAAATTCAACATCGAAACCATCTTATCCAATAGAGAGGATAACAAAAATACCTTAACAAAATAAACAATAACAATTTTGATACAATCTTCATTGCTCTCCTAACTTTTTGCAAAAAAAAAAAAAAAAAAAACACTCTTGAACATATTGTTTGTTAATCTTTTTTTAAACCACCAAAATACTTATTAATAAGATTATTTTTATCACAATAAACACCCACATTCCTTCCTTCAACTAAACAATTCAAACCAGTAACAAGTCCAAATTCCTCTAAACTAAACTTCAACCTCCTCCCACAAACATCAAACCAAGACTCAAAATATTAGACTGCTTTAATTCCCTTAACAACAAAGAATGAATTAACTGACACTTCACCTCAAACTTAGGAAGGTCAAGGAAACAACAAAAATATTTAGACCTAAACAAAACTAATTGTTCCTCATTTAGAATCTTATTTATCTAAATAATAACATCATAACTCAAAGAACACCCATTCTTTGCAATAAAATATTCATCAACATTAATTAAATGCTGCCAATCCTAAAAAAAATACAAACAAATTACAATCTAAAAAAAAAGATAAACAAACTATAAAGTGAAAAAATCCTAATAATATGCAAATAATATTAAAAAATCAACAAAAAAAAAAAACCTTCTAAGAAACCTTTTCAATATCACCTTACTCTGCAATTCTAACCTTTAATATCTTCTTTGTTCTCTCATCACAAACATTAGCATCATTGAAAACCGTTATTTTACTAGTAGAATTAGGAGAATCAAAAGCACCTTATTTCTTTTTACCCTTTTTTGAACTACTACAAACTATTTTTTTTGTCATTTCAAGTTTATGAGATTTTCTCTTCTTGAAATTATTGTTTAACCCTCCAAAATTTTCAAATATTAGAAGAAGATGATTTACAATTAGAAGAACATGTATTAACCATTAAAAAATTAATTACAACAAAAAATAACTACAAAAACATAATGGACAGTTTCTAAATTTAATTACTAGCTCACTAGAATATGGAGAAGGCGATGAGAACTAAACACAAGATAGAAAGTGAAAAATTAAAAAATAGAGAAGAAACCCTAAAAAAATGAAAGCAAATAGAAAAAAGAGACAAAAATGTGAAAAAAGGCACATGTGTAATTTTCAGATATAACTACGAATGAAAGCAAATACAAAAAAGGCGATCTTTTGTTTTGTTAAATAGTTAAAAAATAAACCAATCATATAATTTTCTCTAGATAAATTGGCTAATATCCTATATCATTATTCAAACCCAAAATGAAGCACAACACTTAAAAACTTAGAAAGAGTTTAAATCAATAAGGGAAAAGGTAGCTCGGTTCAAGTTAAATAATGAAGACTAGTCGGATAAGGATTTATCAACAGTGGAAATCTAAATCCAATCATGTTTGAGCTATATATCTCTATATATACATCTTATCTCTCCCATATCTATTCATTTACTTACACAATATACAAATACTAACTTAAACATCGAAGTATTTATGGGGAGAACCCTATAAGTTTACCTAGCTCTTTTGTGTGCAGGTTCTACAGTTGAGCTAATGGTGGAGTTATCAAGTGACGCCATTGGTGAAAAATTCCATAACTCACATTCTATGCATATGTCAAATGTTATTATATTGCTTCTAATCCAAATGATAAGTTTTATTTTTGCCTTTTACATTCAATTAGAGGCACATAATTACATGACATGCATATGTTTTACATAAATGCAATTAAAGATATAATGCAACATAATTTTTTAATACAATTTATCCTTCAATAATAATTTTGTTATGCTTTTGAACATATAAATGCTTATGGCCTTGCACAACATTGATTTAAATAAGCGGCCATGAGGTTTATGACCTAAATCTTTAAAAAATAATAAAAATAAGATTCAATTATTTTAAGTTGATCATAAAGGTACAACGATGAAGTCTATTTGGATTTACTCAAATAAGATTGGTAGTAGTAATAACACGACCACCATTAGTCGCAATTAATAACTTAATAAATATGTTTCAACTAGGCATTAACAACAATTAGGATCTTAAAGTGGTATTCGATTTGTAATAGTGGAGCTTAGCTCAACAATTCAAGCGTATAACCAAGCTAGCACTAGAGAGATCTCAACCTCGAACCGATGAAAGAAAAAATACTACCATTATATTATGAATAAAGGAAAATAAAATTTTTATATTAAAAGAAGTGAAGCAAAGAAAGTGAATTCATTTTATTGCAACAACAGTTGCACAAAATAGCTATCAAAATTTTAAAGAACTAAATCTCAAGAAAATAGCCAACTTCTAATTTAGATTTAAATAATAGCAATTTTGCTTAATTAAACTAACATCACATCTTGCTTAATCCCCACTACAAGTGCAAGGTGGCCGTGTACTAAATTAAGGAGTTTAAGATCCATAAAGCACTACAAGGGCTTGAAGATCACAAAGATTCAATTGTTCTATCCCATCAATAGTAAGGTATTGAAGAGAAGAGAGTTCAGGCAGCTACCACTTTGACATTTTTATAGACTTTTATGTACCATGATGGCCATCTATGGTTAATCCTCTAAGATAAGTGAGGTTTTGCTTGCTCTGTGTTAAGTATTTCATATTCGAACAAGTTGGAGAACTAATGTACTTGATGATATTGCATAATATGCTCTGTAAGAAAGACTCTATCTAGCAAACATTTGAAATATAAACGCTCATTATTCCCTTTCCTTGGGACTGTTTAAGCCTATTCATATAACAAAGTAACAAGTTAAAAATACTCATTCGACTTTCTATGCAAATCTATGACTTCAGATATGTAGCAAGCTTGTTTCTAGGAAGGACTTGAGTTTGAGAAATTTTTTATTCTTAAATCTGTAAGACATCTGAATCTTGTAGCCCATTTGGTAGTTTCTCTAGGTTTTCTTGCTCTTCTCATACCAAATTCTTTAGATAGTTCAGGAAACCTTATAATTGTTACAAGAATTGTTAAAGCTAAAAGAGTTTTGTTAAGTTCACCTTTAAATATAAAGAGAGTTTTAAGGATATTCATCTTAACATTCAAAAGTATCAAGAAATTAAAAAGATAGTAAATACTTGAAACTTTTACATGATGCAATGAGCATTTTAATTAGTCTAACACTCATTTACAAGCTCTCATTCGTGCTGACCAAATTTTTTTAGTTCAAGCAAATATTAAATAATCCTTGTAAGCTCTTCTTTTATGAAGCTAAACGATTTACTTTCACAAAAGACCTGAAGTTTGTGCCCAACAGTCATTGATCATGTTTGGTGCATAGTAGCATAGTTTGACACATTATGGTCACAAGTGTAGCAATCATGTTTGATGCACAGTAGCGCAATTTGACACATTATGGTCAAAAGTGTAGCAAATAATTCCTCCTTGCGTTGGTTGTCCAACATGCTTAAAAAATATTTTAAAACTATTCTGTGAGCTTTCTTGCTCTCTAAATTAGAGTTTATTTATCATTGGTTATATGACTCTTGAAAGGATGTAACCTTTGGTACTATAAATACTTGAGCCTTAAACTTTTATTGGCGTTGGTGCTTAAAATTTTAAAGAGTAGTTCACATTTATTGGTATACCAGTAGCTCCTAATCTCCTAGTGATGGGTCACAGGGTTATTCTTATGAGAAAGGGAGCAGACTTTTATAATGAACCCATTGCAACATGGAAAACTAGATATTGAAGCACTAGAACCATTCCAAGATGGAAGAAATTGGAGCCATATTTGGCTTGTGATTTCATGTAACATAATTATCACACAAGCAAAAAAAGGACATCACCTTTAAATTACTCAATAAAAATTGAGCAAATAATGATGAATATAAATATTCATTAACTCAAGAGTGGGACTCGAGCAAACTAGTAGATAAATTTCTTTTCCTAATTATTTGTTTTCATTATAACTAATAGAGTAGTTATGACTCATCACACAAGCGCTCATACATCTATATAAAGATGCATATTCATATCTTGTAGTTTGGACATTGAGTACCAATCATTTTGGTAAATATTTAAGACTTGATGTTCACCATCACTCATTCATGCTTGGTTCAACACCGCTCACAGTGCAACATGATATTCACCAACACTTATTCGTTCTTGGTTTGACACTACACATAGCGCTCAACATGATATTCACCAACACTCATTGTTGCTCGGTTCGAACCCGCACATAGTGCTAAACATATATTCACCAGCAATCATTTGTGCTCGGTTTGACAACATGAATATCATAATACACACAAGAGACAACATTTGACATCACTTGAGACCATTGGATATAAATATCCAAGCAACAACTGGAGGGACTTTTGATACCATATATTATTATCCACGTCCAGAATGGGAACCCAACACTCTAAAGCCTAAAAAGAGTTCAAATCCATAAGGAAAAAGGTAGTGCTCAAGTTAAATAATGAAGACCGGTCCTATAAGGATAAAGATTTATCAACAATGGAAGTCCAAATCTAATAAGTTTTGAGCTATATATCTTTATATATACTCCTCATCTCTATCATATTTATTCATTCACCTGCACAATATACAAATATCTAACTTAAACACCAGAGTGATTATGGGGAGAACCTCACAAGTTTACATAGCTTTTCTTATGCATGCAGGTTCAATAGTTGAGCTAATGCCGAAGTTATCATTGACTATTTTTAATGAAACTATACTAAATTATTCTTTTAGTATTAATATTGATAATATTTTATATTTAATGAATATGTTGCAAAATGTGAATGTAGATTACTCTCGTATCATCATAGTGTGAGAACACCTTGTATTTGCTAGAAAAAATTTATATGAATTATACTTCAATTAAAATTTTAAGTTGAAAAAGATTAAATTCTTAAAATATAAATAATGAGTATAATAAAATTTTTTATCAATTATATTAAATTGCTTGAAATTTTAACTAAAAATAAAATAAAATTAAAATTATTAAACTTAAAAATTTTGCAAAAATTACAAATATGTAAAAAAAAGTTTAATTTTTTTATTAGCCTAAAAAATAACTAGATTGAATATTTTGTTTATTTAATTAATATATTTAACAGTATAATTATTTTACTCAGTTTTGTACATTTTAAATTTATTTTAACAACTTACTATAGAATTAAATGCTAATGCTGAGTAATACCCTATTGATGTTTTAAAGGGATTTATATGGCTACTTTTGACAATACTCTCTCTAATTAAAAGCACATGATTCTTCTAACCTTATAAATTTCCTTAAAATAAATAACATTGCCATATATATATATAAAATGAAAATCTAAACCTTAATAAAGAATTACCAGAAAAATTGCGTTTTAGGACATAAAAAATGGTTAAATTATCATTATTTTCTAAAAATTATATTATTTATTTATTTTGAAAGAGAAGAAGTCCAATACAAAATAAACCTATTTACTTACTAACTCATCCCAAATTTCCAATTTTATACAACTTAAATTAGAAATAAAATAATATCTAAAAAATATAGGCCTAATTACTTAAAAAATTCAGAACTTTACGAGTTTAATAATTTTAGCATATCCTTTCAACTTTTATTTGAAAAATCTTAAACTTTACATATTTTAACAATTTTAATATATTTTTTAAAAATTTATAAAAAAAATCACAAATGTTACAACTTTTAACAATTTTAGTATATTCTTTTAACATTCATTAACAAAATTTTTTTTATTTCAATATTAAACTATATTGTTTAATCTATATTTTAGTATCTGATAAAATATTATGTTGATATAACACTAAACACATTTTAATTTAAAAAGAAAGAGAATTTAATGAGTTAGCAAAAATTTTCTTCTTAAAATATACAATTTTAAAATAAAAAACTTAATGTTATAATTTGTTATAAGTTTCAATGGCGGAATATACAATTTTACCCATGAACTTTACTCAATTATTTTATGTTACCTCTCAACTTTCATTTTGTACAATTCCACCTCTTAATTTCTATTTTTCACATATGTAGCCAACATAACTTCTATTTTTCACCAATTTCACCTCTTAACTTTTAATTTTTACCTATCTAAGCTCAGCGTGAGTTAAATATATGCGTTTGTGAAAAATAAAAGTTAAGAGGTGAAATTGAACAAAATAAAAGTCGAAAGGTGAAATAGAATAATTGAGTAAAATTCAGGGTAAAATTGTATATTTGGCCAAGTTTCAATTGTTTATATAATTTTGAAATTTTTTGTCACTTTAAAATTATAAACTTTACACCTTTTAATAATTTTATCATGTTTTTAATGAAAAAATACATAAGTAATTTTAAATTTATAACAAACTGAAATATTATTTTTTATTTTAAAATGTTATATTTTAAGCAGATAATTCTCTTTTTTTTAATTTAAAATAATTTGGTGCTCTATTATCACTAAATACTACAACATTTTATAAGATATTAAAAAATTGATTGAACAAACATAATTTATTATTGACCTAATTAGTTAAAAATCCAAAATTTTACAAGTTTGAACATATTTTTTGACAAAATTTTTAAAAAATATGTTAAAATTGTTAGTAATTGTAAAGTTTATGGTTTTTTTTTATAAATGTTAAAAGAACATATTAAATTGTTAAAAGATGTAAAATTTAGAATTTTTTTTAAATATAAGTTGAAAGAACATATTAAAATTATTAAAATTTGTAAAGTTTGGAATTTTTTAAATAATTAGGCCAAAAATATATGAAACAAATTAAATAAACAATGAATAAAGTGCAATTTAGTTTTAGAAAGTGAAGTAAAAGCAAATTGAAATAACCAATCAAACTTTGTTAAAAAAAAGAAAAAGAAATAACCATTCAAACTTCACAAATTTTGGATTTGATTATTTAGCTAAAAAGAATAGTTAATTGGCTCTAATTGCAATTGTAGTTAGCAAATCGCTACCGGCAAAAAGAAAACTTGTTAGAAAAGGCAAAAGATTTATTTAAAAAAATGGATTCCAATAAGTTGCAAGTAACTATTCCTGACGTATTTTAAACATCCAAACATTAAAAAATTTTAAAATCATTTTAAATTAAGATTAAATCGTTCTAAGCAGCAAAGCGATAATTTTTTTGACACATTTAGCCTTCATTTATTTGTGAAAAAAATTCTTTCACAAAATGTTTTTTCTTATTTTTTAGTGTTTGAATTATAAAAAAAATAAATTTAACTTTTTTTTTGAAATGAGTAAAAAAAAAATAACGTAAAAATACAGAAAAATAACTTCTCATCCTTAAAATGAAAAATTATTTTTCAATGCTTAAAAATAAAAAAAATTTACTTAAAATGTCAGTTTTTTTAATTTTTTACCTTAGTTTTATCCTTTTTATTTTTTTCTTATTTTTTACTCCTATTTTTTTTTTTTTATTTTATCCTTATTTTTTCATTCTCTCTTTTTTTTTTAATTTTCCTCTTTTTTTAATTTTTTCTTTATTTTTTTTATCTTCTTTCTTTTTTGTTCTCCTTTTATT
>CATIWM010541466.1:0-36576 GCA_949671775.1 Mallotus repandus | reverse complement strand
TCTTAATTTTATTATTAATGATGAAAAAACTGAAAAAAAAACAACAAACAAAAACAAAAATAAACCAAAATAAACAAAAATCAACAACTCCAATTTTTTGTTGCTTTTGTAAATTTTTGTTGATTTTGTTATTTCAGTTGTTGCTTTCTATTGTTTTTTTGTTTTTTTATTTATATTTGTTGATTTTTGTTAAAAATAAAAAACAATAAAAATTATGAGATATATAAAAAAATTATTATTTTTATCATTAATACTAATAAAAGTAAAAATTTTATTTATGGCCTTAATTTTGTAATTAATAATGAAAAAAATAATTTACAAAATAATAAAAAATCAACAAAAATAAACAGCAATCAAAACAAAAGTAATTTTTTATTGTTTTTGTTGATTTTTCTTGATTTTGTTATTTCAGTTGTTGCTTTTCAATTGTTTTTGTTGTTCGTCTTTATTTATATTTGTTGATTTTTGTTAAAAAATAAAAAATAACAATAAAAAATAATAAAAATTATTAGATATATAAAAAATTATTATTTTTATCATTAATACTAATAAAAGTAAAAATTTTATTTATCGCCTTAATTTTGTAATTAATAATGAAAATTAATAAAAAATTAATAAAAATCAACAAAAATAAACAACAATCAAAACAAAAGCAATTTTTTATTGTTTTTGTTGATTTTGTTATTTCAATTGTTGTTTTTCAATTGTTTTTGTTGTTCGTCTTTGTTTATATTTATTGATTTTATTTTAAAATTAAAAAATAACAATAAAAAATAATAAAAATTATGAGATATATAAAAAAATTATTATTTTTATCATTAATATTAATAAAAGTAAAAATTGTATTTATGGCCTTAATTTTGTAATCAATAATGAAAAAACAATAAAAAAATCAACAAAAAGAATAATAAAAACAAAAGTAATTTTTTTATTGTTTTTGTTAATTTTGTTATTTCAGTTGTTACTTTTCAATTGTTTTTGTTGTTCGTTTTATTTATATTTGTTGATTTTTGTTAAAAATTGAAAAATAACAATAAAAAAATTATGAGATATATATAAAAAATTATTATTTTTATCATTAATGCTAATAAAAGTAAATAATTTTATTTATGGCCTTAATTTTGTAATTAATAATGAAAAAATAAAAAAAAAATCAACAAAAGTAAATAAAAATAAACAACAATCAATAAAAATCAAAACAAAGGCAATTTTTTATTGTTTTTGTTGATTGCTATTTTTCAATTATTTTTGTTGTTCGTCTTTATTTATATTTGTTGATTTTTGTTAACAATTAAAAAATAACAATATAAAAAAATAAAAATTATGAGATAGATAAAAAATTATTATTTTTATCATTAATACTAATAAAAGTAAAAAAATTATTTATGACCTTAATTTTGTAATTAAAAAATTTTATTTATGGCCTTAATTTTGTAATTAATAATGAAAAAGTATTTAAAAATAATAAAAATCAACAAAAATTGAAAAAAATAAAAAATAATAAACAACAATCAACAGCAAAAATCAACAAAAATAAAACAACAATCAAAATTGTCGTGTACAAGAACAATCATTTTGAGAGAGAATTGCCCTTGTTAAATATAACACATCCATAAAGAGATGATAGAAAAAAGGACTGAGTGAGATTATAGCCAAAAGCTAATGTGAAAGATGTGGATTTGCAAATCATATAAAAAGATTAGCTTCTGAATAAATATATTTTCAAGTAGCTAGCATCTTTTTGTAGGATGGAGGCATAATTGAGCATGAGTGTAGAGAATGGAATTGGATTTTGGATCGCCGGAGATTAGAATTCCACGGCCGCGTTCCAATGACGGAGTGCATACGTAGGTTTCAGTTAGACATGCCATTGGTGGAGATGGATAGATAATTTAGTGAAGTGTAGCATTTAAGGTTTATATTTTTTGCAACATTAACAAGTCATCATGTTCCTTGAAACCCATTCAATCTGATGCCCACTTGACTTAATTTTAAACATCATGGCTATGGGCTCCTCCATATCATATACCTTCAAATGCTAATATCCTTCAAAACAATAGCAATGTTTTTCAATCCAATTATAAAAAATGTATCTTAATAAACACCATAAAGAAAAATGCACAGTCCACAGAAACTGTTGGTGAGCACATATAGACTAGAAAAAAGAAAAGAGAACAGAGAAGAGGAAAGAGAGGGGAGGCACGGGTGTAAATATTAAAAAGAGAGAATAAGAACGTTACTTCTCCCATCCCTCCCAATACACAGCTCCGACGACGTTGGAAGAAGAAGAAGACATTGGAACGAGAGTGAACGAGAGAAAGATAGAGGGAGGGAGAGGGAGAGCGTGTGAGAGAGAGCAAGGAAATAAAAGGATGTCTATTTTTGAAAGAATTAATTTGGTAAAAAAAATTTTGAAAATTTTTTTGTCAATGTTTTTTTTGAAAGATTTTTTCACTTTTGGTTTATTTATGTAAAGAACCCTATGTCTAATCCTATTTAAACCAATAATGAGGTGATCCTTAGGTTTTTTTATTATATAGGCTAGGTCTCTACTCCATCCTTATATATATATATATATATATATATATATATATATACTTACTGTTGGTGAGCACATATAGACCAGAAAAAAGAAAAGAGAACAAAAAAGAGGAGAGGGAGGGGAGGCACGGGTGTAAATATTAAAAAGAGAGAAGAAGAACATTACTTCTCTCATCCCTACTGATACACAGCTCCGATGACGTTGGAAGAAGAAGACTGAAAAAAAAATGTTTGAAGAAGAAGATGATGTTGGAACGAGAGTGAACGAGAGAAAGATAGAAGGAGGGAGAGGGAGAGTGTGTGAGAGAGCAAGGAAATAAAGGGAGGTCTATTTTTGAAAGAATTAATTTTGTAAAAATATTTCTGAAAGTTTTTTTTGTCAATGTTTTTTAGAAAGATTTTTTTACTTTTGGTCTATTTATGTAGAGAACCCTATGCCTAATCCTATTTAGACCAGTAATGAGGTGATCCATAAGTTTTTTATTATATAGGCTAGGTCTCTGCTCCATCCTTTTATATATATATATATATATATATATATATATATATATATTTTGGCTTGCCCCATTGATAGCCACCTAAGTGAAAATGATTGGAGAGGAAAAACTAGCTTTTCTTATTTTCACTTTCTAATCACTTTCATACGAACGCGGTTAACTTGTACCAAACCCATATTCAATCTTGTTAACCTTGCCAAGGATCGTTCATAAACCAAGCAAAAGAAAACTCTAATTCCCAATAAGACCCTTAAATAACTTGTACTTAAGAACCTTAATTATTATAAAGAATTAAAGGTTGTTTAATATAAACCTAAGATTAACTAAGTCAATTTTATGTCTAAATTAAACTAGGTTTGAATGTACCAAGGCTTCACTTGATAAATTCACTCAAGTTCTTTTAAGAACAAAAGAAAAGGACTTAAACCTCACAAGAATTCAAATTTTTTATAATAATATGTTCTCTAATTTGTGCTACATTGTTATGGCCTTTATATAGGCATCTAAACATCTTAATCCTTGAAGGAAAAGGTTCTCTTACTTATACCTAAAGACTCCTATAAAGGAAAATCCTTAACTAAAGAGGATTCCTTCAAAAACAAGATAACTAATGACAACTAAGCTTTGAAAAGTCAAATTGACGACTCGTGACAACTAAACAAAATGATAACTCATGACAACTAAGCATGCCATGTCACATGTCAAGTAGGATGTTGACTATTGACTTTGACTTGTTCACTATTTAACTTTGACTTTGACTTATTGACTTTGACTTGGAATATCCTTGAATCTTCTCAAATCTTCTATAATCTTCTTGGATCTTCCTTATTGACTCCAAAATAGAAAAAAACTCCAAAATTCATCCAAGCTTTTGTACTTGATTATGTTATTGTGTAGACTTCTTAAATTGATGCAAATTCAGTCCAAATTAATGCTCTAAGCCAAGCTTTTTCATGTTCTTTAATATGCCCAATATTTTGAACATATAGAACATTAATTAATGTATAATTTTCACATGAATCCCTTTTGAGGATCATATCATTCCCTCCCTCTTGAAGATGATTCATCCTTGAATCATACCCATCTTCTAAAGTTGATAAATTCATAAATCCTCCAGGGTCAAACACAAACTCCTTGGCTGAGAACCACTCCTTTAAAGTAATGATCCACACAAACAGCTTTAAAGCAATTTGAACTTGTTTGTACACTTGGAACATAGAACTTGTATTCATGAACTTGAAAGGAATGAATTCTTGTTACTTCCTTCTAAACTTGAAACATGAATATCTCAAGTTCTTCTTGCTACAAATGAAGACTCCATAGATTTTCTTGTATGAATAAGGTACTTCATTAACATCATCAAATGGATCTTTATATGGATTCAAGGTTTGCAAAAACACTTTTAAGATACTAGAAAAAGAAAGATTAAAGTTGTTAGTACAATCTTGATGAATAAGCATCTCTTTATCCTTCATAATGCTCTTAATCTCTAGTTTCCTCTTTTGAACACAAGCTTCTAAATTTTCCTCTTCATGGTGCATATACTCTTTATTATCACAAGATGCACTATTGACAACTTCTTGACTAGTAAATCCCTCTACAAGTTCGGTAGATTGCTCAGAACCTTGTGAACACTCCTTATTAGCTTCAATGACATGAAAATTTTCCTTAAAATCTCTTTCAAGGATCTGCACTTTCTCATCAATTTCTTTGCTAGGTTACACACACTTGCCATTATCTTCAACTTCTCACAATATTTCATCAATGCCTTTGTCATCGTTTTGCTCCAACACTTCCACGATTTCTTCATCAACTATTTTCTCTTTAAACACATTGTTCACACTTTCTTCATTCACCAAAACATGAATGTTGTCATCCTCTTTAATAACATGATCATCTACTTCAATGTATAATTGCCCTTCATATTTCTTATCTTGCTTAATCAACCCATTTTTAACATTTAACTCACTCTTTTCTTTTCTTTCATTTTCATATGTTTCCCCTTCAAAAGTTTTCCTACATGAAGATTGGATCTCTCCATCTTGTTTACTGATGAATAAATCTTTAAAAATTATCTTTGGAGGTAAAGTTTCAAATTGGCACTCTTTTCGTCTATCTTTCTCCTCAACCTGTCTCTCAACCACTTCAATGACTTTAACACTCCTTTATGCCCTTGAAAGTGATTATGCAAATAATAATTTGGCACAAATCTGTTCTGCATGATAGTCTTCATCTCTTGCCATGTAGAGATAGGTTCTTCTCCACAATGCCTCCTAGAGACCACTAGTTAATTCCACCAAACTAATGCTTAGCCTATGAATGCAGTGGTTGCAAGCTTAACTTTCTTTGCATCAGAGTAGTTATGGCAAGTAAACACAAAATCTACCTTCTTTTCCTATGCTAGATATGCTTTGAGATCACTTTTGCCTTGGAAATTAGGTATCTTCATCTTTACACTTCCAAGGATGTTATCTTGCTTATTATACCATTGAATGCTCTCATTAACAAACTCATCATCATCATCATGCCATCTCCCCCTATGAACTTGTTGATGTGTGATTTGAGTTGTATTATTGGTTTTGTTAGTGGTGGTTGTAGCTTGGCTTCGCTCTAACCTCCCTATTCGTTCTCGAACCTTTTGATGGCTATTCATTAATTGACTCATTTGTTCTTGCATCGCCTTCATAAAGAGCTTCCATTCAGGATCTTTTTCATCCTCTTTTGAACTTGACATGATATAAATAAAGAAGAAAAAAAACTCACAAGTAACACTCCCTCATGTGTTTACACTCAAAGGGTGTCACACAATGCTCGTGTTTTACTCAATTTAGGCTTTTACCCTCTTATGAGCTCACCACTCGCCTTTTACCTCTTAAATTCCTTTCTTATAGTTCTTATTGAACTAAAGTTACTAATTATCAAATTAAGCTCAATAAAAAAACAAACAAAGCAAAATTTAAACTCAAATTTGACTATAAGAGCCAAAGAAAAACATAACAAACAAAGACAATATTCAAACAAGACAAAAAATAAGAAAATTTAGAGTAAGTGTTTAAACTACCCAAAACGCAACTTAAGAAGAAGAGTAGAATATTCAGAATTGAAATAAAGTAAAGGTATTGAATTTACAATCAAAATAACAACTTGAAATAGTTTAGGCTGAATTGAATTCAACTTTGATCAATTCAACTTTTTAATCACAATTCAAACTCTCTTTTTTTTTCTTTTCCTTTTTTTTTTGTTTTGTTTTTTTATATAACAGATGCTAAAATGGCCAAATTAAAAAAAAAACTCAAATTGATATGTATTTGCGACAAATAAGTCTCTTAAAATGCAAAATAACAAGAGTAGAAATGATTTTGTTTTTTGTTTAAAGACTAGAAATAGATTGGAATATGAAGAAAAGAATGAAATTGACTCAAGAAAAAAAAAGAAAAAAATGAATTTGAAAGAAGTAATGATTTTTTTTGGATTAAAAGCAAACAACAAGAAAAGTAAAGATACGTACTTGATTAATGAGCCAAAGTTCTAATGCCAAATGATACGAATGTGGTTAACTTGTACCAAACCCGTATTCAATCTTGTTAACCTTGCCAAGGATCGTTCATAAACCAAGCAAAAGAAAACTATAATTTCCAATAAGACCCTTAAATAACTTGTACTTAAGAACCTTAATTATAAAGAATTAAAGGTTATTTAATATAAATCTAAGATTAACTAAGTCAATTTTAAGTCTAAATTAAACTAGGTTTGAATGTACCAAGGCTTCACTTGATAAATTCACTCAAGTTATTTTAAGAACAAAAGAAAAGGACTTAAACCACACAAGAATTCAAATTTTTTTATAATAATATGGCCTTTATATAGGCATCTAAACATCCTAATCCTTGAAGGAAAAGGTTCTCTTACTTATTCCTAAAGACTCCTATAAAGGAAAATCCTTAACTAAAGAGGATTCCTTCAAAAACAAAATAACTAATGACAATTAATGACAACTAAGCTTTTAAAAGTCAAATTGATGACTCATGACAACTAAGCAAAATGATAACTCATGACAACTAAGCATGTCATGTAGGATATTGACCATTGACTTTGACTTGTTCACTATTTAACTTTGACTTTGACTTTGACTTATTGACTTTGACTTGGAATATCCTTCAATCTTCTCAAATCTTCTATAATCTTGATGGATCTTCCTTACTGACTCCCAAATAGAAAAAAAAAACTCCAAAATTCGTCCAAGCTTTTGTACTTGATTATATTATTGTGTAGACTTCTCAAATTGATGCAAATTCAATCCAAATTAATGCTCTAAGCCAAGCTTTTCCATGCTCTTTAATATGTCCAATATTTTGAACATATAGAACATTAAGTAATGTATAATTTTCACATGAATCCCTTTTGAGGATCATATCACACTTTTATTTTTTTTCTATGAATTAGGTGATTGTCATTATGAGTTAAGACATGAATACCATTCCAATTTTGTGAACAGGTATGCATATGCTTCTGATTAATTTTATTTTCTATATTCTAAATTCATGTACTAGATTCTTAAAATTTTTACATGTGGTATCATAGCCTAGATTGTATATGAATTTAGAATATAGAATATAAAAAAAAAATTAAGTGTTGTGTTTAAATTAAATTATTTGGGTTAATTGATTAATTTTTTTCATGTGCACACATAATTGTTCTGTGGTTTATTTATGCATACATGCCTTACGTGATATTATAAATTGATAATTTGATTTGTTGGGTTAGTTGCGTGAAAGTGGGTTTCTTCTCTTTGATTCAAAAATTATATATATAATTTGCATGGGTAATTTGTTTCTTGCATAAGGCGTGATGGTGTAATCCAATGCGAAATTGCATTATTTCATTAATACATGCATGTGCAGCATGTGCATGATTACCTAAGCAAGCCTATAATGTGAAAATATGAAAGCCCAGTTTATTATTTTTTTTAGGTTTAAACATTTGTATTAGGTGTTTTATTACACAGGAATAATTTATAGTAGTAATGATATTAATGGCGCCATAATTCTAAATCCAATTAAGGAGTGCAGTATCAGTCCATGTGTTATGAATATCAGTGAAACAAAATTTATTTGTATTTTACATAATGGACATAATTCGTGTTTTTTTTTTAAAAAAAAAAAAAAAAACTGTTAGTTTACATATTAATGTATTAGATGTATTTTATGAAAAATAAATAGTTTATGTTTTAAATTGTTCATGATTTATGTACCTCATTTGTATATTTTTAATGCATATATTTGTGTTTGATATACATATAATTGCGGGTATCTTAAGAAATCTCTATTTAAAATGGTTTTATGAGTTAAAATAAGTGTTACTAACAAAGTGAGACATTTATTGAGACTTATGAAATTTTTTTAATTTTTGTGAAGAGATAATTTCTAATTTTAGTATATATTGACTTGCCCAAATGGGGTTATTTGGTACATTAATTTGAAATCATATGTGAGATGGAATATTTTGTGTTAAGAGTTGCATTAGTCTAGAGAATCTGTCTACCCAAAGGGGATAGTTTTACGAAAAATGTTGTATTCTCATTTGTGAGTTCCATATTAAAAATTTTATTGCATGTGTGTATTCTACCTAAAGAGAAATGTGTAGTGATGCCAAAATTTTTATATTTTAATATTTAATATTGCAAGCCAAAATTAGCCCGCATATTGATAAATATTCATGTTTTCTTGAATAGTTTCTATTAGTGTGAACAGCACTAGTGCTATTATTAAGATGTTGGCTGGTACAAACTTTAAGAAATGGAAAGAAGAAATTTTGCTTTCTCTAGCTATGGGGGATATGAATTTTGCTTTGCATTAAGATGAGCCAGCTAAGCCTCATGATCAAAGTACTACTAAAGAAAAGAAGTTATGTGCTAAATGGGAGAAATCTAATCGGCTTAGTCTCATGGGCCATTCCTGGGCACCTTAAAAGTAGGTTACCTAATGAAGTTAATGCAAAAGATTTTCTTGTTGTTGTGGAACAAGGTACTTTGTATCTAAAAAGGCTAAGGCTAAGACCCTTATAAGTCAATTAACCAATATGAAGTATAACAATGTTGGCAGTGTGAGAGATTATATCTTTAGCATGGGTCGTATTCAAAATAAACTGAAGTGTCTTAAGCTTGATTTACCTTATGATTTTATTGTCATTCTTGCCCTTAATTCTTTACCTCCTGATTTTAGCCAAATTAAGACTGCTTATAATATTCAAAATGCTACTTGGAGTGTTAATGACCTTATAGCTGAATGTGATACTGAGCAGAAGAAGGGAAAAAGGGGAAAGTGCCTTATTAATTTCTCAACATAAACCTAGCCCAAACCTTAACCATGATACTTAGAAAGATAGGTCTAAGAGTAAACCTAATCATTATTCTCTTAAGAAAACTCAAGTTTTTAGAAGGCATGAATATTATCAGGCTAGAAAGGTGGGAGGTTATGATGTTGTCCAAAAGACTAAGGTTAAATGCTTCTTTTGCTATAAGGATGGCCACAAAAAGAGTGTGTGTCGCAGGTTTATAGCTTGGCTAGAGAAACATCACAAACAAGAAGGTAAACCTTTTGCTTTTGTCTGTTCTAAATCTAATTTGATAGATGCACCACAAAATTTTCAGTGGCTTGATAGTGGAGAAACCATTCTTGTTGTTGTTACCTTGCAAAAGTTCATAAGCAAAAGGAAACCAAATGAGTAAGAGGCCAAGCTAACAGTTGGGAATGATGCTGAAGTAGATGTTGAGTCAGTAAGAGTAGTTAGTTTGAAATTAGAATCTAGTTTTCAACTTGTTTTAGAAAATATTTTTTGTTCCTTCTTTTAGGAGAAATTTAATTTTGTTTCAGTTATGGACAATATTGGATATTGGTTTAATATTCGTCATAGAAAAGTTAATATTTTTTTGGATTCCAAATTGATTGGTCATTGCATTTTATCTCATAATTTATATCAATTGTCTTTACATTCAAATATTGATGAGATAAATGTTGTGTTTAAAAGACCTCTTATTAAGGAAAAATCTATTAAGTTATGGCATAAGTGTTTAGGTCATATATCTAAAGAAAGAGTTGAAATGTTAGCTATGGATAATATCCTTCCTACACTTGATTTTCATGACCTAGATACTTATGTGGATTGTATTAGAGGTAAGATGACCAAAACAAAGAAGAAAGGTGCCAATAGGACTTTAAATGTTTTAGAGATCATTCATACAAATGTGAGTGGACTTTAATCACCTACCATTTGTGAAAATAAGTATTTTCTTACATTTATTAATGATTTTTATAGGTATGGTTATGTTTTCCTAATTAAAGAAAAATTTGAAGTACTTGAAAAGTTTAAAATTTTCAAACTTCAGGTTGAAAAACAACTAGGAAAAGTTATAAAAATTATAAGGTCTGACCATGGGGATGAGTATTTTTGGCAAACATGATAAGACAGGACCATATATGGACCTTTTGCTAAATATTTACAAGAGTGTGGAATAATTACCCAATATACTATGCATGGTAGTCTTGAACAAAATAGTATGTCTGAGAGGCATAATCGTACTCTCAAAGATATGATGAGGAGCATGATAAGTAGGTCTAACTTACCTAACTTTCTTTGGGGTGAAGCCATTAAAACTTCCATGTATATTTTCAATTATGTAACTAGTAAGTCTACTTCCAAAGCACCTTTTAAACTATGGGTATGCAAAAACCTAGTTTAAATAATTTTTGTGTTTGGGGTTGTCTTGCTGAGGTGAGAATTTACAATCCTAATAAGAAAAAGCTTGATCCTAGAACCATTTGTTGTTACTTTATAAGGTACCCAGATCACTCTAAAGGATACATGTTCTACTGTCCTATATGTGGCACAAGAATTGTTAAGTCTATGACTACTAAATTTTTGGAGTTTGATATTGTTGATACTACTTGTTCTTAACCAATTTTAGAAGATATGCATGATGATCATGTGTCTATTTCTTTACCTATTGTAATGCTTAATGATATGATAGATGACTAACATGAGGGCACAAATGATCTTTCTCTACCTATTGTTAATCCTGCTCCCATAATTGATCCTATATAACCACAAGTAGTTGAAGAATTACATGTAAGAAGAATTGTTAAAGAAAGAAGATCTACTATTTTTTATGACTATGTCATATATCTCGGTGAGAATGATTATAATATAGGTCATATTGTGGATCCAAAGACTTATAAAGAGGTTGTTAGTAGTGGCAATTCAAAATTATGGGCTAATGCAATGAAAGATAAGATGAGTGTTATGGATTCTAATGGGGTGTGAGAATTGACAGAACTTCCTTCTCAATATAAGCCTATTGGATGCAAGTGGTTATTCAAGACTAAAGTGGATTCTATAGAAAAAATTACGAGATTTAAGGCAAGATTAGTAGTGAAAAGGCTTACTCAAAGATAGGGCATTGATTATAAAGCGACATTCTCACCGGTGTTTTATAAGGATTCTTTTAGGATCATTATGGCACTAGTCGCTCATTTTGATTTAGAGCATCATCAGATGGACATCAAGACAACATTCTTAAACGGTATCTTAGTGAAGAGGTTTATACGGTGCAGCCTGAATATTTTGAGGAAAAGGGGAATGAACATTTGGTATGTAGATTGAAAAAGTCTATTTATGGACTTTAATAAGCTTCTCGTCAGTGGTATCTTAAGTTTGATGAAGTTGTGACTTCACTTGGTTTTGTGGAGAATAAGGTGGACCAATGCATTTATCTTAAGGTCGGTGGGAGTAAGTTCATATTCCTTGTTCTTTATGTTGATGATATTTTATTGGCTAGTAGTGATTTGAATTTGTTAAATAAGACTAAGTTTTTACCCTCTAAAACTTTTGAAATGAAAGATTTGGGAGAGGCATCTTTTATTTTGGGAATTGAAATTAATCGTGATAGATCTCATCATTTATTAGGTCTTTCTTAAGGGCTTCTATTAATCTTGGGCTTGCTAGGTTTAATGTACAAGATTGTAAAAGGGGTGATGTTCCTATGGCAAAAGGAGATAAATTGAGCAAGGAACAGTGTCCTAAAACTGAACTTGAGAAAAATTCTATAAGTAAAGTCCCTTATGCTAGTGTTATTGGTAACTTAATGTATGTACAAGTGAGTACAAGACCATATCTAGCCTTTGTTGTTAGTGTTCTTGGTCATTATATCTCTAATCTTAGGCTAGACCATTGGGTGGCTGCTAAGAAAGTGATGAGATACTTACAAAAAATAAAAGATTATATGCTAGTTTATAAGCGGGTTGATAGCCTTAACAAAGTGGGATATTTAGATTCTAATTTTGCGAGTTGTAAAGATGATCTGAAGCCACTTTATAGTATATTTTCATGTTAGCTGGTGGAGTTGTTTCATGGAAAAGTGTTAAACAATCACTTATTGCTTCTTCTACTGTGCAAGATGAATTTGTGCTTATTATAGAGCTGCAAAGCAACCTACGTGGTTGAAGAATTTTATATCAGGACTTCTTGGTGGTGGATTCCATCGTAAGACCACTTTGAATTTATTATGATAACAGTGTTTTTGTACTCTTTTCAAAGAATAATAAGAGTTCAAGTGGTGGTTCTAAGCATTTGGAGCTCAAGTATCTCACTGTTAGAGATTTGGTTAAAAGGGAGACATTAAGATTGAGTATATCAGTACTGAGTTGATGATTGCTAACCCATTAACTAAACCTATTAGGCCTATAATCTTTCAAAAACATATAGGCTGTATGGGTATTTTTTAGTCTTTTGATGTCCTTAGTTAGTGGAAGTTTGATATATGTAATCAAACATTAATTTTGAGATATTTCAATAAATAATTATCTTATGTTCATATTTGTGTGTTTGTCTTATGGAAATATTCATTTACATATGAAATTAATGTGTATATTATATTTGGTTTTGATCATGATCTTGATCATTGTGCAAGTGTTTCCATTTGAGTTATGGAAACAATTGTGTGAGTGTTTCTATTTGTGTTTCTAGAAATAATTAGCTTATCAAAGCTTATGGATTTCTCTTGCTCTTGTAAGCATGTGCATGTTTAATGAGAAATCATTATGAGGACTGACATTGAAAATAGCAAATTGATCACATTTGGGGTGCTATTTTCTTTGGTACACTTTCATATCAGAATCCACATCGATTAAACCATTTATATTTGTAATCATGAATGAGCTTTATGTCAATAAAGGGCATGATAACTGCCATGATTTGATATATATGTTTTAATGTGGACATAATTATTATAAAGTGTATTTTCCTTAAACTATATATGTTTTTGTCAAATTTTTGTTGCCACATTTGTGTTTATTATTGTGCCTGACGTTGTTTTATAAAATTTTCAAATTAAAAAAAAAACTCACAATTTACATTGCTCAAGTGGGAAAATGTTAGAAATTTTATGGGCTGCCATTAATTGTGAGATATTTTATTTTGTTAAAATCATACTGAATAGAATATAGTTTAAGTGAATGTATAAGGAAGCTCAATTTATTTTAAGTGATCATTTGTGTTGTGGGCTTATCTTTACCTTAATAGGCATGTATGGGTGGATGGTAAGTGTATGTCTAGTCCTATTTGGACCAGTAATGGGGTGGTCCTTATGGTTTTTTATTATATAGGCTAGTTGCCCTCTCCATCCTTATATATATATTTTTTGACTTGCCCCATTGATAGCCACCTACGTGAAAAGGATTAGAGAGGAAGAATGAGCTTCTCTTATTTTCACTTTCTAATCAGTTTTATTTTTTCTATGGATTAGGTGATTGTCATTAAGAGTGAAGACATGAATATCATTCCAATTCCGTGAACATGTACACATATGCTTCTAATTAATTTTATTTTCTATTTCTAAATTCATATACTAGATCCCTAAATTTCTTACAAATCGTTCATTTTAAGTGTTTAACTGGCATGGATGGCTAGTTTTGGCTGATGAACAACAAACCGACCATCCAAGCTTTAAAGCCAACCTTATTCCTTAGTTTAGCCAGCCATTTCTCATGAAAAAACTGGCCAAGCAAGCCTTTGTTTCATCTTTCACAACATTTAAATAAGCATCAATGACCCTAGGATGATTAAATTTGAATTAGTTTCTATTTATTTTTACTTTCAGATGATTTTTCTATTATTTTCAACTCTTGTTTTACCACTCAATCTTGATTTTCTTTACCATTGTGCTTTACCACTCAATATGTTTCCTCTTTGTGTATATTTGATTCATAACATATATGTTTGTTTCTTTTTTTATATGTGACTTTTTTTACTACTAATTCATGTAGTGTTATGCTAATCTTTGATTTTGTGACTTGTGCGTGCTTATTGTGTGTTTATATGACTTTTCATTATGATTTGATTTCTTTGTTATTTGTTTGTCTTAGTGAAATAATTGCAATATTTGTGAAATTTATGAGTACTTATTATGTCAAGTTTGGTTTCTAGTCTCCATTCATTAATTTACATTTACTAATTCTTTTCTATAATGTTGTCTTTTGTTTACTATATATATGTATTTTATTCACTAATCATTTATTTTTATTATTCTTTATCATTCATGCCATTAATATTACCTTGTGTTAATTTCAATTCTATATATTCTTGATATATCTTTGTGCAATAATATTTTCATGTTTTGTTTATTTTTTCAAGTTATATATTTGTTGATATTTATGTTATTTCAATCCTTTCTTTTTATTCACATAATCATCTGTTTTAATTCTTAATTTCTTTTTATTTTCATAATGAATTTCATACTAAAATACTTTAATTTATTATTTTTGCATCTTTTTATTTAAATATCTTTACAATTCATTAATTTTCAATTCAAACTTGATTTAGAGACATTTTTATTATTTTATTTATAATTTCAAAATTCTTTCTTTTCAACAAAAAGCATAAATTCTTAATTTTTTATTTAATGATCATTATAAAGTTTAAGTTTGATTTTACTTCCTTTTTGTAAATATTTTCAAGAAATAATGTAAATTTTAATTCTCATTTTCAAAAATATTATTTTGATTGTCTTGTAGAAATTATTTACTTGTATTTGTGTTGATATAATCTTGTGCAATATTTACATATATGACCAAATGGAAAATCTTTTAGTTCAATATTTACATATATGACCAAATGGAAAATCTTTTAGTCTCATCTAAAGCATTTCTTTCACTTAATTTTTTTCATTCTTAATTTTTTATGATGGTTGTTAGAACCATGCAAAAGCAATAATCGATTGTTTGAATTAATCTATCCAAAGCACAAAACTTATATTATAAGGTCTAATTTTATGGGTTATTCATGTAAGTAATTGAAGGCTTTAATATGAATCAAATAATTATCATCTCAAGAAATTTATATTTAAAACTCAAAGAATTCATTATTTGAGAATTCTCAATAAAAAATTTTTAAAAATAAGTGATCTTACATTGAATTTCTATACATTTTATGCATAGCTTTAAACACCATTACATCTCTTTTTCTTTCTTTATTTTTTCAAATTCATTTTTCATGCAGTAGCCCCAAATCAAGGAGGTGCTTGTAAAAGTATTTGTCATTATAACATTATTTATCTTTTATTTTTGCATGAAATGTTTAGGATTGCATGGTTAGAAATTCTCATGACATGTTTATCATGATTATATAATGTTTATGCCATGTTAACATTCATTGTGCCATGATTGTTATGATATATAGAATTAATAATACCATATTTGCTATGCTAGTTTAGGATGTTCCATGTGTATAATGTTCATGCATTATTGTGTATATTATCATGAATGTCATGTTTATATGTTCATCATTGGCCATAAGGGTTTTAAAAATTACCTTAACAACTGTTACCATTTTTAAAATAAAAGATATTAATGAAGCAAAGATGTCATGCTCCAATGAATATGTATCCAATCTCTCCCCAATAAAGCATTATAATTTGTAGATGAATTAACTAGGAAGAACATAGTTATAGAAGTCTTACTTTCTATTATAAGATCTATGGGTAAAACTCCAATCATCTTATTAACCTTACGAGTAAGTGTTGTTATTGTTACGTAAATTAAGATTACATGTCCTTTTGTTAAACCAAGTGTTGAATGCTCCTCCAGTATCTTCATTTGACTCATTAATCACTTATGCTTCTATGAAATTATTTTCATAACATGCTTTAACTTAAATATAGGTGAAAAAATAATATAAAAAGTTGAACATTCGTATAGAATTAGGATATGTTCAACCATAAAACTTCCTTCAAGCTAATAATCATCAAGGTTGCTTACCTTGAAGGAGACTTTTTTATAAGGATCATTAGATGATTTATCCTCTGTATATTTATCCTTAATTCTCTTTATACAGAATTTAAACTTCTCCATATGTCCCTAACTCTCCACCTTCTTTTATCTTCTTCTTATAGCTCTCTGCCTCCAAAGTCTTCTCTTTTGGGTCCTTATTCATGGTAATGGGAACTTGTTATGTTTCACTTAATGCTATTGTCTACTAGGCTCCATAATTAAGGGAAGAATGAACTGATTTTTTTTTCCTAAACTTTTATAAGATGAGATGATGAAGCTGTAATTTTCTTTATTTAGTCATAAATATCTTGATTCTTAAATGTAGCTTGCATAACAAATTTCTTTAAGTATCCAAGTTTTCTTGGACATCTTTGGTTTAATCTCCATGGTCTTCTTCTTCACTCTTGATCTAAAGCTCATCAGTAAATGAAGATTAATGATTTTTTTTTGTTGATCGTGACTACAAGAGGAAAATATCTTTATAAATTAATATAGTTTTCTTCTTTGAAAAATTTAGTATCTCCTTATTAATTTAGTCTTATGCCATAATCCTGATTGTCAAACAAGATTTAATGGTATAATTAAAAGAGTTATTAAATGTATATTATTCTTTTCCTCTCAGCTAATTTTAGTAGGAAACTGGATGGATTTTGCTCTAAGCAAATAATCAAAATCTCCTTAGTTTTAGACACATCAAAAGTGCATTGTAATTGAGCACTAATGGCATGTTCTTTCATTCATGTGTCTAGTGTCTTCTTCCTATCTAAAGGATATACATGTTAGCCTAAATTAGTCGAGTTTGCTATTGCTACTTCATGGCCTTTTAATTCCTTGTAGTAGGTGCTAAAAGCTACATTTTCTTTAAATTTTCATCACACAAAAGCTCTTTACACTCAATAACTTTGGCGATAGCTTAAAGAAATATCAAGATTCCATTCTCTAAAACTTCTTTCTTAATGTGATGTTCAAACGTCCTTATGCCATCTGAATATATTATATTCTAAGAAAGGCAGTATTGAACCTATTGAGAATCTTCTTAAACTAAGTAAAGAGTAAATCAATAGTTTTACCAAATATTGATGAAATCTTGAATAAATCATAAATTTATGGATTCATTTTAATAATTTATAGAATTAATGCTCCATTTTCTGCTAATTAAATATAAATTCTCTCAGAAAAGTTACATACCATGTAAATATAATACTTATTAAAGCATTCAAAAATAATCTTAGCTTGAAATTGGAAAACTTTTCATGGTTTGTGACATCATAATATTATATAGTAAATCTTACAATGTGCTTTAATGTGGATGCTTTATATTCTTCTAAAAAGTTGTAAACTTTAAAATCTAATAGCCTTTAGGATATAGATTATCTTTATCAATCATCTTTGGATATAGCTTATAAAATTCTACATAGTCAATTTGTCATAAGCAAGGTCCATACAATTCTTAAACCACATCACAAACTGCATCTACATTCACTTGTCCCTGATGCTTGTGAGGAAGCGGCTAGTGAAGTGGTTCATTTACCTTTTGTAATCCCTAATGTAGTAGTCAACATTTCGTTTGGTCATATTAAAGATTCCCACTACCTTCATGTTCCTTAAAATTCTATTTTAAGGTTACTTTGGAGGGGGGTGGGGGGAGGGGGCAGAAAAGAAATCATGGAAGTTTATTGATTCCATCCAATCAACTATTGTTCAACATTTTAATTAGATTTTCCATAGCTTCATAGATTTTATATTAATTTTCCTCTACCTTATTTGTCTGATTACATAACTTTTCTATAATTATCCCTATATTAGTAATAAAAATTACTAGTATTGGCCTTAATATTATCTAAAGCTCCAACATAAGGTTTTAATAGATCGTGTTGCACCTCAAAACTGTATTGGGCATTTGAAGACAATTCTTCTTTCAATTTATTCAATAATTTAAGGAACAATCCTTACTCATCTTATTGCCACCAATGACTTGATCCACATTTACAGACTTTATAATTTCCTTTCTAAAACATTTCTTACTTTTGGCACTATAGTGGGTTGGTGTTAAAGCCAAAATCTTAATGGTTCCTCAAATCGTTCATTGATGATGTTATATTTATGTAAGTAAATGATAATTGTGTACTTTAAACTTTAAATATGTTACCACGTTATTTCTAAACTTTGAATTACATGATTTAAGGGTCCATAGAAGCTAAGTTGAGATCTTTCACTCTAACAGTTTGGAAACCAGCCATAATGCCTAGATAACATCTCTAAAGCCTAAAAAGAGTAAAAATGTATATTGAGGCATAATCCACATGTATGGGCCTTCCACCCATATGACGGTTAGACAACCCACTTGTATGGATGATTACTTGTGTGCCTGTGGTGCCCTAGAACACCCATGAGCATGGGTCATGACTTATGCACATGAGAATTTGACTTAACCAGGTTAGCTAAATATACGTGTGAAACATACACACACACATAATGTCTATATATAATCTTATTTTTTTAAAAATTAAAGGATTCTTTAGAAAAACACGACTAGCCTTTATCAAATTTGCAAGTAAACCTTATACCCATAAATTTTAGCGTACTTTTATAATGTAGAACTAATACCTAAACCCGTTTTCACTTTTGTCTCATTTTTGGCAAAGCACACTTTAAACATATAACACACATTTCAAGTTTTATTTTGTATTTCTTAATCAATTAAGGCGAACCATTTGCCTCTATTTTAAAGTTATTTAGCTTGTCCTAATCAAATCGAATCGAGCCAAACTTCTAAGAACCCTTTACATTCCCATTTACCCCTTTATTGCATTCTTTTGATTTTATTCCTTTTTCCATTGATTTTATTTTTGCAACTTTGTGATTAGATTATGACTTTATGCATTAAAATCTTATTATGATTGGTTGATTTATGGAATACTTTCATTTTTAGCAATCTTGTGTTTTTAGTGCATTTTGTAGGCCCCATGTGTGTGCTTGACTTACCCACATGCCTTAGATTTGCATTTTAACTAAAGCTTTCAAAGAATAAGCCTTAGCCCTCCTTAATTAGTCTAAAATGAAATATTCTAGCTATAGCATGAATTCATTAGTTGGTTTTTCTTAGTAAGATCCTTTACTTTTCTTATTCATTTAAAAGAGGGTTAGTTTTTTAGGAGTGATTTTTAATAGTTATTCCATTTCAAAAAATTTATAAATCAAGAGAGTTCATTCATGGTAGGAATAAATTTATTGTATGAAACTTTGTTGAGAACTTAATTTCCTTTATAAGCTTAAGCATTGGGAATATTTATAAATAAATTAATTAAAAAGGAAATTAGGCTAAAATAATAACTATAATTCTTTGAAGTCAAAGAAAATTAAGAGTTAGTTACCCATGCCAATTTCTATGCCTAAAGGAATGAAAAAGCAGTGTGTGCTTAAGGTGCTTAAGTTAAGCCATTTATTGAATAAATGGCAGTTGACATCACAAATGTGGGTAATCACATAAAAAGACAATTAAATCACTTAGAAAATAAACAATTCTTCTAAGAAAATAAATAAATAAAATAATTCCGAAGTGTTTCTTACAATTGAAGAGTTGATTGCCAGTCATAATTTAATGTAATCGATATATCCCCATGTTGTACTCTTTCGTCTATATTTCTTCTTTAATGGAACTTTTTTCCTCCTTATTCTTAAATTGTTGGCCCCCATTTTGAAGAGTTATGTAAGTGTTGAATTGTAATTGTTTGAGTTATACTCTGGATAACAAATGTATGAATTATTGTCATAATTAGAATCATCATGTGTAGGCTTGTGACTCTCAAGTAATTGGTTTACTATTGCTTGAGGAAAAAGCAAAGACTCAAGTGTGGGAGAGTTGATAAATGCTTAAAATGTTGCATTTTATGCATTATTTCATTAAAATTTTACAATTTGAAGTGAAGTATTTATTTTATCTTAGCAAATTAAATAATGTTCTTACATCTCTTTCATCAAGATAATAAATAACCTTTCTTCTATATTTTCTACTTTATTATGATGATTTATATCATTTTTATTTATTTTTGGTATCTAATGTGAACAGAAACTTATTTAGGATCAGCAAGTCTTATAGAGAAATTGTTTCTTAATTAGGAGTTTTTGAAGACTTTGAAGAGTTTGGCTTAATGGTTTTGAAAGATGCATGGTTGTTCAAAAGTTTTGCAAAGTTATGCCTAACTATGTGGCAAAGCAGAACTAAGTAAAGAAGATTTGCATGGCTGTGTATCATGCCTAAGAGGAGCCAATTCAAAGAATTCAATAGAGATGTCCCACACAATTGTGGAAAAATATATGCATGGTTGTCTCTAAGTGAAGTTATTTTAATGTTTTCAAAAGAATATTGCACGATTGTTCAAGAAAAGTACACTACTATGCATAAGACCAGTCTTTCCAAAGGAATATTTTTGCATAGTCGTACATTGACACATGGTAGCTTATATTTTAAAAAAAACCAAGTATATATGGATAACGCATCATCTATTGACAAAAAAGGATCAAGTAGGATTTTAAGAAACTACAACAGCCTCTAGTAAAAAGGGAAGGAAGAAAGAATTTCCATCACTTTATTTTTCATAGAAAATCATCATTTCTTCATCATTTTTCTTAATTTTAAAGTTGTAATAAACTCTCTAGGCATTTAAAGGTAAGATTAAAGACATACAATAGTCAAGACAAGGATTAAAGAGAAAGTAAACATGAGTTTTTTCCTTGATTATATCTTTTTAAATCTAAATTTAAGTTGTATATCATGATGGATTATTCATTTTCTCTATTTTGTGATCATAGTGTTGAGATTGTTATGAGTGGTTAAATTTTCTAATGTCAGGATTTCTAGAACTTGGTTTAGTGAAAATAAAATTTTGTTTTCTTTATTCATTAATTAAGAAGTGTTTGACTTTATGGATTAAATCTTGTGCATATATTACTTTCATTAGATTGGCCACCTAATGAAATGAGTTTATTAACATAGTTAAATTGAGAAATCAATTATGTTAAAGACTTTAGATGAAATCTATTAGTATCTCTTCTAGTTAAAAAACACTAGTATGAGTGATGCAGAATTGCCAGTGTTGGGGATTTTCTTACTTTTTTTAGATTCAAGACATTTTATTTAACTTCGAGAGGGAGTGAGGTTTTTATGTTTTAGAGTCGCCACTCGATCACTTGGGAAAGTAGGGAGCAATTTCGAGACTTAAGCAAAAATCATCCCCTCGTTAGAGATTATGAGTTCAAAACATAATCATTGTTTATATGTACACACCCATATCAAGATAAAGCAAGAACAAAGAAAATAACTTGGGAAAGTAGGGAACAATTTTGAGACTTAAGTAAAAATCATCCCCTCGTCAAATATTTTGAGTTTAGAACATAATGACAGTTTATATGTACACATCCACATCAAGATAAAGCAAGAACAAATAAAATAATGAATTATTCACAATTATTTACATAATTTTCCTAATAAATACATTAAAAAAAACAAAAAAATGTGAAAATATAAATCTAGCCCTAGATCTAATAAATACCTACAAAATAAAGATTAGCGCAGACATACACATTGCACCTACTAATTCATACAAATAGTAGATAAGCAGGAAATGCTAATGTAATGTCCTAACAAGAAAAAACACACATAAACACTTAATTATGCATGTTCATAGAAAGTGTAATAAAATCACATGAAACAAATAGGATAACAAATAATGTTTCTAGCTAACTTAAAAATGATATGACAAGAGAAATAATAGACAAATACTAAGTTAACATAAAATGGTTAAGGTTCGAATATTTGTCATCATGGGACCCATAGATGACGTTTCTAGCCCATGAATGTGGCTTTTATGCAATTAATATGAAAGTATGAATTCTTATGCGAATTAAGTATTTTAGACTAAAAAAAGAAAATAACATGAATTTTAAGATGAATATTTGGGATTCAACCCTCGTCAACCTGCACTGAAAGTTTTAATGCTTGCAAAAATGATAATAATTGTGAATTTTGTGCAATTATTATAACCTCGATGTGAGGTTAACAATGGTATAAATCCCATGCTAGATGATACAATTTTACTAAAAAGATTAAGTGTACACTAAAATATAGGGAAATGTCAATTTTATATGAAAATCACGAAGAAATGCAATTTCAGTATTAGAAATGCAATTATGATCCTGAAAATGCTACTTTTATGATAAAATTATAAAAATGTAATTAACATGCAAAAATGATATTTTTGTGGTAAAAAAAATTATTTTTAAACTAGTATACAAATATTTTTAAAAAATTATTTTTAAAAAAATTATTATTTTTTTAAAAAATATTATTTTAAAATAATTATTTTTAAAAAATTATTTTAATGTGATTTTTAATATCAAAATGCGGAATTTTCAATGAGTACTGCGGAATACATTTTAGAATCATAAAAATGTGATTTTTATCTTAAAAATAATATTTTTAGAAAATTCATGCTTCATGGCTAGAAAATATAGAGCATCATAGTGACAAAGATGCAACTAAAGTAATAAATAATATTTAGCAAGCAAAAAGAGCAGACTTCACCGCACAAATCAATACAATTTCTTAATTTACTAGCCAATCAAAGATAAAGAAAGAATGGGAGTATAAGAGAAAAATGCAACTTATAATAAAATTAATTGTGCAACATGATTATTATTATTTTGGGTCCTCATATTATGAACTAAGCTTGATTAAGGAACAGAATTAATTATCATTTTGAGAGTAATTTTTTATTAATCTACCCTTGTTCGAATATGCAAAATGATGTGAAAATGCAAATTATACCTCTGAAGTGCGCTTTTACAAAGATGATAATTCAAGTTTGGTTGCACATTGATTCTAAAGTCTTAAAAAGGGTATCCTGAGTCTTCGGTCTAGTAAAGTTTGGTAAGATGTTTGAGAAGCCCCATAAAAAATAGAAAAAAAATGAGGTATTTATAGACAAAAGGATATTTGGTGCATGCACACATGCAAGACGTGTGTATAAGATCTGAAGATGCGTTTTTATGTGAGAGAGAGAAAATACATGCGTAGGTGCGCACGTGACGCGTGCCCATGTGTGACGCGTGTGGCCACATGTATGGCATGTGAATAGCAGGGCTGGCAATTCATGTTAATGGGTCGTGTCGAGACACGATAATAATATAGATATGGTCAACCCGAACACGACTCATTTAATTAATCATGTCAAACCTATAAACCTAAACACGAATACGTTTATGTAACAAGTTACACAACAATACCTGTATAACCCGTTTAATCTATATAGGTCTAAATGTGTTTAGAAACATTACGAACACTATAAAGACACGTTTAACACATTTTAACACTTTTAACGCATTTTATTTTACTTAATTTAGAGATTAATTAACTTATTAGAAATACATAATTTTATGTTAATTGATATAACTTTAATATTTTCATTATTTTTATTTACTTAATATTAAATTAAATAATGTATATGCAATCCACTTAATATTTAAATTATCTTTAATTAGTATAAATATTAAATGCATAAAATGAAAAACAATATTAGTATATATCAAAATTTCTATTAACATAATTGATGAAACAAATTTATACTAAAGTTTAAAGATACACAATTCTATTATGGATATACAATGCAATTCATAATACTCGCATAAATTTTTATAGATAATAATAATTTACCAAAACTATATATAAATTTCTATCAACACGATTAATAATTACTAAATTTATGGAATTATTTATTATTAACATTAGTTAATACTAAAATTATATAAATTTAGTATTTTCATTATATTTATTTGCTTAATATTAAATTAAATAATATATATCGCATCCACTTAGTATTTAAATTATCTTTAATTAGTATAAATAATAAATACATAATATGAATAACATTATTAATACATATCAAAATTTCTATTAATATAATTGATGAAATAAATTCTATTATATGTTATAATATCAAGACTATATGTTATTAATAAAATATACAATACTAATTTATATTAAAGTTTAAAGATATATAATTTTATCATTAGATATACTACTCAATTGAAATTTATAAATAATAATAATTTACCAAAATTATATATAAATTATATCAACACAATTGATAGTACTATCTTATACTAAAAAGATACAATTCTATTATATGTAATAATAATACTATCTTATGCTAACGATATATAATTCTATTATATGTAATAATATCAACACTAGATATTCTTAATACAATATGTAATTGGCTTTAAAGATACATAACTTTATCATGGATATACAATGCAATATATCAAGAATAAATATTATTAATACAATCGGCAATTGCAATAAAATATATAATTTTATTATAGATACATAAATATTATTATATTTAATAAATTTATATATATATATATAAACAGGTTTATACGTGTTTAAATGGGTTAATAATTAATCATGTTAACATGTTTATGAACATGTTAATACTTGTTTAAACAGATTATAGATTAATTGTGTGATTTGTTTACTAAATATGTTTATACGTGTTTGAACGGATTAGACAGGTTCAACTCGTTTAGACACGAATTTATTTGTGTTTTAAACAAGTTGACCAGTTTATAACCTGAACCCTGTTTATACTGAAACCAAACCCATTTAACTTTGTATTGCATCGTGCCGTTTAAACTGGTCGTGCCACAAATTGCCAGCCTTAGTGCCCACGTATGGTATTTTTTGAAACAAATAAAGTTTTTAATAAAAATTACAGACAATAAAATTTATAAATTTCTTCTAAAATATAAATAAAAGAATTATTTTGTTTTAGAAGTATACAAACAAATTGTTTCCTACAATAAAAAAAATAAACGATGCACAAATATAAAATTTATATTAAGTTAATTAGTAATTGGGATACAATCTTTTTTTATGCGAATTCACAAATATAGAAATCAAATTCCTTGATTCTTTTGTTTATAGAATTGTGATTTAAGGGCTTTGAACCTTGACCTTTACCATATAGTAGAAATTCTTTGATTTGGTGAAGAAGTTGGGTCGGATGAATGCACGACAAATAATGAACACATCATTTGAAGAGTTACACACCTCTGATTTGAAGCTGATGAAGTACATTACGAGAACCTTAGAGCACCTTCATTTGTATGTAATTTAAGAATAGCTCACATGGTTGCATATATATATCTTTCTTAATTTCATATAAATATATTTGTATGAATTTCACCATGTATGTAAAAAATAACATTTAAATATTTTTTACTTTAGTTTAGTGAATATATTTTTTTTTATGGAAATATTTGCCTTGATATTATTTTAATTTTATTTAGTAAATTTATATAATTATAATAATAAAAACTATATTTAATAGGCTAATAATATAGGCTTAATTTATTCACTGATTCATCTAAATTTTCATATTTACAAAAAAAAAAAAAGGCATTATTGTTTAGTTGAGGGATTAATTACGTATGCTAGTTTATGCCTCTTTTACAAATGAACGTTTAAAAGGTTATGCTTTTATCACTATAAAAAGTAAGGTAGTTAAGGATGGAAATATCGGTCACAAAAGGGATTAGCAAGAAATATTGAACCGTGCAAAAAATAAAAATAAACAAATCCATTAGTGACAACAAAGTATCTATTAGTAAATTAGCGATGGATTTGATTTTCATTAATAGATGTATTATTCCATTTTTTATTATTTTTTTCCATAATTATCAACAAAATTGTGACATAATTGTGTTTCCGCCACAAGTAATTTGAAAATTAAAACAAATAATTACTTGGTAATGGATTTAGTCGTTGCTAATTTGGCACTAATAATAAAAGTAAATTATTAATTTTAATTAGTTTGTTATTAATTATATGATTTTTTTTTTTTTTTTTTTTTTGAGAAGGAAAATGGAACTTCATTAACTTAAATCAGATTGTAAAACAGAAAGAAGAAACTGAGGAGTAGAATCCTCCCAACTAAAAAGACAGAAAAAGAAAAACTATGCTGAGCTAAGATATGAGCTGCACAATTTGTTGAGCGCCTAACAAAAGATAAACCTAAGTTAGGAAGATTAGTAATCAACTTTAAGCAATCTTCAAGAATCAATCCAAACGGAGAGCTGTAAGTCTGAGGAGTCTTCAAAGCCTGAAACACTGAAAGAGCATCCATCTCCAAGATTACTTGTTGCCATCCCACAGTCTTAACCCAACTCAAAGCCTCCTTCACTCCAATTAATTCAGCAGTCAGGGAGTCAAAAAAGCTACGAACATATAAGCAACGAGCCCTGAGAAACGGACCATCATCAATCCTAGCTAATATACCAAAACCCATAGCAGTACTCACCTGGAAAGTTGCTGCCTCAACGTTACCTTTAATCCAACCACCCGGAGGCCTGCTCCAACAAATAACACCATGGTTGTCGAAATCTACAGAAGAAAAATCACACTAAGGACTATGAACAGAATGCCACAAATGTAATTAGGTACCAGCATAATCTGAAACCTGTCGAGGACTAAAAGACTTGGAATTCCATACCAAATCATTGCGCGCCTTCCAAATGGCCCAACAGAGCATTAAACCAACAGATATATGATCCTTTCCCAACACTGAATACAGATAGGCTAGCCACTGAGTGAAAGAACTAACCTAAGCAACATCAAGAGTAGGACATAATAAATGCCAACAAAAGCTGGCAAAAGGACAAGTGACAAGGCTATGTAAAATAGTCTCAGGAGCACCATAACACACAGGACACAGAGGACTAATATCAACATTCCGAGTCCTCAAAAGCACTGTTGTAGGGAGGCAGTCTGCAGAAGCACACAAGATCAAGTTCTTACACTTCGGAGGAATCTTAGATAGCCAAACCATCTTCATCATAACAATATTCACAGGAGAATATAATTGAAGATGATCCCTCATACTCACTTTATAACAATTATGAACAGTATAATCACCTTTTAGATAATGTCGCCAATAAAACTTATCAACAGAGACACCTTGAGCAATCAAAATCTGCAAAACCAAATGACTATCTCAAGCATCAAGCAAGTCAGAAATTAAATCAACATCCCATTGTCTCGCCCCCGACATCATTAACTGGTCCACTATTGCATCACATAACTCAGGAGAACTCGAAGATTGGATAAAAGGACTGGGGGCGTTAACAAGCCACAGATCATGCCAAATTTTAATAGAAGTGCCAGAGCCAACACAAACTCTACACCCATCTCAAAATAAATCTTGGACTGATAGAAGACTACTCCAAATATAACTTGGACTAGAGCCTAATTTAGCATCAAAGAAACTCGATTTTGGAGAATATCAAGTCTTATACACCTTGGAAACCAACAAATCTGGTTTTGTAATAGACCTCCACACTTGCTTGCCAAAGGAGCCAAATTAATATTTCACAATTTTTTGAAACCCATGCCTCCAGAATTTTTAGGAATGCAAAGACGATCCCAAGATTTCCAGTGAATGCTAGACCACCACCAGACCCTGAATCCCACCAGAATGCATTCAATAATTGCTCAAAATTAACACAAAGACCCATTGGAAGAAGGAAAGCGCCCATCACATAATTGGGCAACGCTTGAGCTACACTCTTCAAAAGCACCTCTTTCCCTACTTTTGAAAGGATTTTTTTCTTCTAACCCTGAATTCTATGCTAGACCTGATCTGTAATAAACCTAAAACATCCTTTTTTATTTCAGCCAACAAATGATGGAAGTCCAAGGTAACGATTATGACCTTCATCCGAAGCAATACCAAAGAGTTGGTGAAAATACTGCCTAGCATCTTCATAAACGTCTGTGCTAGAAAACAAGCTTGATTTTTGAAAGTTCATGGCTTGCCCCGTAGCAAGCTTATACTCCTCTAACACATGGAGAATTTCAGCACACTGAAACGCATTACCTCTGAAAAATAATAGGCTATCATCGGCAAAGAAAAGGTGTGAAATCATAGGAGCTCCCCTTGCCGCCGTAATATCATGAATGGAACCAATCTGTAACCTATGCCGAAGCAAAATAGATAACCCCTCAACACATAAAATATACAAATAAGAAGAAAGGGGGTCACCTTGCCTCGACCCCCGGTGCGGAATAATAGGACCCAACAAAGAACTTTCGTGAGCAACACCATAAGAGATAGATGATGCACACATCATAATCAAATCAATCCCTCTTGAACAAAAACCCAAAACAGCCATCATATCACGCAAAAATGTCCATTCTAAATTGTCATATGCTTTACTGATATTGATTTTAAGAGCAATATATCCATCAGTACCTTGCCGTTTCCTCTTCAAATAATGCATAAGCTCATAGGCAATCAAAATATTGTCAGATATCACTCTTCCTGGAACAAATGCAGATTGAGAATCTGAAATAATATGAGGAAGAACAACCTTTAACCTGTTTGCCAAAACTTTGGACACAATCTTATAGAGGATGTTGCACAAAGCTATAGGGCGTAAATCAGGCATAGTCATATGATCTTTCTTCTTCGAAATTAGAATAAGAGTTGTATCATTCAACCCTAAAGGAAGCCAACAATTATTTAAATAATCCAAGCAAGCTTTAGTAACATCATCACCCATTATATGCGAGGATTTTTTTTATAAAATGTCGGGTTCATACCATTAGGACTCGGAGATTTATCTAGGTGCATAGCAAACAGAGGTGCTCGCACTTTATCTGCAGAAAATGGCCCAATAAGCAATTCAATATGCTTTGATTGAACAAGAGGAATAGCATGACTAATAATGGGAGCCGACGTACTCTGAGAGGAAGAAAACAAATCATCAAAATCAGACACTACTAAACCTTTCAAACCACCACTAGAAACACACCAATTCCCATTCCCATCCTTCAATCTCACCAGCTTGTTCTTCTTATGCCTATTAGTAGCCATTCGATGGAAGAATTTAGAATTAGAGCCCCCTTCATTTAACCAAATCTGCTTGAATGTTGCTTCCAAAACACTTCTTGTTGAGCCAGTATTTCATAATAATTCTGACGAGCAGTATTGAAAGCATGAACAAATAACTCATCTCTATGCCCAAAATAGCGATTTATGGACCGTTTACAAGCCAACAGCCGAGCATGAAAATTAGAAGTAAATTTACAACCCCAGTGCAAGAGATCCCACCCACAAGTAGAGATACGATCTAGAAGAGAAGAATGGCCATGAACAGACTAGCTATCCCGAATAACATTTAGACAACCTTTGTCTCTTAACCAGCAATTACGGAACCGCCTATGACAATGGACAAAAATCCGCTGCTCCACATTAACAATAATAGGCATATGATCCGAAGAAGAATAACCAACATTCAAAGCTTGAGCATGAGGAAACAGAGATCGCCAAGGAGCATTAACCAAAACCCTATCAAGTTTCTCACGTACCCATTCACCATCTGCATTTCCCTAAAACCATGTAAGCCGATTGCCAACCAAAGGAAGTTTAATGAGATTGGACTCAGATACTGCTTTTCGAAAGCCATGAATAAGCCAAGATGGTTGAGGAACACCACCAACTTTCTCACTAGGATCTAAAATGTCATTACAATCCCCAAGCAACACCAAGGAAGATAAAAAAAAGCGAGCTAAAGATCGGAGCAAATTCCAGGAATCACTTCTTCTACCACATTCTGGAAAACCATGGTGTGGATGACAGGGTTCGATGAGCTTATCGCATTGGGGCACACAGGCTAAATGGTATCGATTTTCCATTTGTTATTGATTGTTGGAGGGTCGGCCTAAATAGGCTTTGTAGATTAGAGTCGCTACCCTACTTGTATTGGGAGAAAGTGAATTAAAAAATCCACTTTTCTAACTAGAGAATCTGGGTTCAGAGGTAGACGTTACATAGCCTATTTCTTATTACACACGTTACTTATTTATTCACTACTTCACTCTAGTTTCGATTTTATGATGCATTTTACCACACTCAAGCATTGGTCAGTTTAAATTGGAAATAAAGTGTGGGATAATTGGATTGACGAGCATTCATCACATAATAAATAGAGGAGCAAACAAGTAGGCAAGTAAGCATATAGCACGTAGCACACAAGCATACATGAAATAATCAAAATAAGCAAGCAAATGAGCAAAATAAAAACAGGGAAAGGAATTAAGGATTACAACATGAGAGAAAGAGTTTATTCTATTAAATTCATCCAAAATGGAAATAAAAAAAGTGAATCGGGATTAGTGATTACATTGTTTTGGAAAAATCTATTCCATTAATTACATTGAAATAATAAAAAGAAAATAAAATAAACTTATTCTAATAAACCTACAAAATAAAAGTTAGTTCTCACACACATGCAAGCACACATGACACTTAGGACAATTTAATATATTTCATTCATTCACAATTGGAATAATAAATAAAAGAATAATTAAACACATAAGCAAATAAGGATGCTAATGGATGCATTATGCAAGATTTTAGAAATTGAATACTTTAGTGTGAAGAAATTTTTATGATGTTGCAAATATGAAGAAATAAAGTGGGGATGTACAAATAAGATGATAAAAGAAATAAAAATATTATTCTCACCATAAAAATATTACCTTTATGATTAAAGTAATAAATTTATCAAAGAAAATATTAAAAATGACAGGGATAATAAATATGCAACAAAAATAATAATAATAAAGCAAATGGGATAATAAAAGGGATGATAAAAATATTATTTTCACCATAAAGATGAGAATGTTATAATAAGAATAATAGGTTTATCAAAAAGGATAATAAAAATAATAAAAAGCAATTAATATAATTAACAATAATAAAATGCAGAACTAAAAAATGTTAAAGTGGTAAGGATATTATTTCTACCATAAAAATATCTACTTTATGATAAAAACGACAATTCTACCCCGAATTAAAATGGTAGAAACAAGAGTAATGAATTAAAATGATGCAAAAACAATAATAAAAATGCTAACTTTACACTAAAATACACATTTTTATATAAATAGAGAAAAATGCTAAAAATTGATGGAAAAATGCAAAAATTAATATAAACACTCCCGGATTCAACCCAAACTACCCACTCCTTCTACATATCTTATTCTCAAACTTCAATATCACCACAAAAATCACAACTTCACCACAATAATAAATATTCACAATAAAATAAATAAAAATGTAAAAAATAATAAAACAATAGAAATAAGATGAAGAAGATGATAAAACTACAATTTTTAATAGAAAATGATGGACAGATCCTCAGAGGGACCGAGTGATTACCCTTGTAGCGTGCTATGACAAATATGGAGCTCGGTTTGGATTTAATGGTCTAAATCCTAAGACAAAATACAAAATAGAGGAAAAATAATTTTGCTTTGGTGTTTAGGGTAGATGGCTCTCCAAGTGCTTTATGGGAGAGAGAGAGAGAATGACCTACAACAGTAGATTTTTCTCTTACTAAATGTCTACCTCGAGAAATATGCCAATATTCTTTCCAAAAAAGGAAAAAATATTTTTTTTATAGTACAGGTCAAGGGACCTATGAGCTTGAGTCCTAGGCCCACGCTCTAAGGTAGAGAACGCACGTGCGTGGGTTCTTAAACCAAGGCAGGGGCATTTTGATCATTTTGACTCACAAGCTTGAGTTAAAAACTCACACTCATGAGCCATCAACCTAGGTTTATGGGTTGACCTGCCCATATGGGTTTTTCCCTTACTAGTGGTCCTTTTTCATGCCTAAATTGGCCTTTTTTGGGTTTTTGGTAACCTTTTGGTATCTTTGGCGTTTCTTTTGGGTTTCATCTCGGTCTAAGCACAATTAAGAGAACTCCTAAATAAATTTTTCCCTTGTCTGACTGACAGAAATCCTTTATCCTCGGATTTTTAAGAAAACTGCTGAAATTTGGATATCAACACATAGAAGCACGTTAGTCTCCAAGAACAATTAGCAGCCAATATAACCTTTAAATCAATAAAATTGCGGGCCGACCCAAGTAAAGAAACAGTATGATTCTTCTTTCATAAAACAGCAAGGCCCCTACTATGGCCCAAACAATCCATTGTAAAAGAACCAGCAAAACTACCTTCTTTCGAACAAACTCAATTCTCCTTCTTAAAGCTAAAGTTTCAATTAAATAAACTACGTCAGGCCTATAGTGTTTACATAGGTCCTGAATATTAAGCCCACGACAGTTCCATACTAACACATTCATTATGATCGGCGAGCCTTAGGAAGAGAGCCCATCGTTGGTCCAAATGATGAATGTAAAGTTTCAACAACAATTGGACTAGATTTAGGCCCAATAGAAGAAGTACCCTCCTCGCCATCTGTCCTTCTACGTTTAACTTCCATGATGATAACTCCACCATCCACCTTATCAGTTGCATTCCCAATAACTTCACCCACGTTATTACACTTATGAGTCTCAGTTTCAGAATTCAAGGCTACAAGCTTGCCATCAGTAGTGCCATGCACATAAATCTTCATGCAATCTAATCCACCATGAGAAAGCACACTCACCATACCATTCGGATTTCCTGTAACAATGGCTTTCACCGAAGTACTAGGACGGAGCCACCGGGCACCAAATTGAGAAGCATTCCGTCGCGAAGGAGCAATTAACCACTTACCAAATACTCGATCTGCTTTACCATCCACAACATCAAAAACCTTATGGCAATCAGAATCAAGATGTCTAATAATTCCACAGGCAAAGCAATACAAAGGAGGATTCTCATATTTGAAATTAAGCCAACGCCACTCTCCACCAAGCTTTTTAATCTTCATTTTACGTTTAAGTGGACACCTGACATCGAATTGAACTCTGATCCGCATATAAGCTCTCTAATCACCAGTGAAGTTATTTGGGTCAGAGTGCAAGTAACCTCCAATACAGTCTCCAACCTGCTTAGCCACACACCCTGACATAAACCCCACCGGAACATCATAAACTTTAACCCATAGAGAAGTACAAATCAGCTCAACTTCAAGTGGATTGTCGTTATCCTCCAACCTTTTGAGAAGAATAAGTTGTCGGTTGAACATTGAAGGACCTCCATCAATTACACGCTGCAAATCAAGTTCATGGAAAAATTGAAAGAGATAGTGAGATGAAGGTAATTCTCGAGCTGTCATCCCCTTTATAGGCCTACACAAAGACACCAACAGATTGTGCATTGGATCAAAACGAACATATTTGCTAATCAAAAAATGCCCAACTAGACAAAACTTGTAATCCTCAGGATTCTCAACACGATCATCATCACCCAATTCCAAACCCTCACCGTTCTTTTCCTCTTCCAAAGTTAAGTTTGCACAGGCATTTTCCAAAGAAATAACACTAAAAGAAGCCATAAAGAATATAAGAGACAAAGAAAAATAGAAGAAAGACTAGAGACAAAAACCAGCAATCATGTCACAGAGACAAGGAAAGCCAAAACATGTCACAGAGACAAGACTTTGTTTTTTGTTGAATTTTCTTTTATTTAAATCTTAACTATTAAATAAATTTTATTCAACAATTTATTTAATTATTGAATTGAAATTTTAAAATAAAAAAGAAAAACCAATGAAATGAAATAATAAAATGTACAATTATCGATCACATGCTATACAATGTGAAGCACTGCAAGTTAAAAGTATAGTAAAAAGAAAAGAAAAGATACAGAAGCAACAAATCAAGTTGGAGGTGAAGCAACGAATGAAGGTGGAGGTGGAGTGGGAGGTGGGGCGACATTCGTCCGGTCTATATATATATATATAAATTTTTGTCAAATATTTTATCAAAACTCTATGCAAGATATAATGATTTTTCCCTCTTTAATATAATTATTTTCCTAAAAATAAAACTATATACAAGATATTAGGACGTAAAAACTTAATTTTGAAGCCAATGTACTAAAGAATATATTACTCCCCCATTCCATTCCAAATGTCTTTTAAAAAAATTGAATTTGTTCTATTCCAAATGACTTTTTTAAATTACCAATAAAAAAATAAATTCTTCTTTCTAATTTTATCCATATTTTGGTTTTAGAGTAAGTTTTCTATTGGAGTAATTGTAATCTACACTAACTTTTAATTTTTTTTAAGAGATGATTATATAATCATTTGCACTTATAATTATGTCTATTAAATAGGATTGTTAATTTTTATGACATTTTCTTAAAAGACAATTGAAATGAAATGGAGAGAATAATTATTTTAGTTGATATTAATTAATTTTTCCTAAATTTTAGATAGCATAACTTATGCTAATTAAATACTATTCTCGGAGTCAATTACATTTTATTTTTTAAAAAATTTATTGTCATTTATTACATGTTGATATATCCAAATGTATGTCCTCGAGAAACATTATTAATTTTGCCCGTTAAAATTGAAAGGCATAGGGTTCCTTGCCAACTTGCAATCGTACTAATATTCTCAACAACCAAGATAAAGTTAAAAAAAAAAATCTTTAAATTTTAATAAATTTATTTAAATATCAAACAATTCTAAATTACTTTAAATTTTTAATTTAATTCAATTTAAATATTAAAATTTTAATTTGAAAATCAAGTAATTTTTTTCAAATTAAAAATAATTAAATAAAAATATTATTCAAATTGAACTATTAAACTACAAATTGATTTATAATTTTATTATAAATTTATATAATTTTTAATAATGGTATTAACTATTATTTTTTGCTACTAAATTTTAATTAGTTTCTTACCACTAACTTGTCATTAAATGCACTAATGTATTTTAAATTTTGTATTAAAGTTTTAGCATAAAGAAAAATAAACTAAATGCTCTAATAACAACATAATTCTTAAGAAAATAAATTATATTACTTTTTTATTATTGAATTATGTTATAATATATTTTCTTTTAAATACTATTTAGCAATTTAATATCCATTTTTAAGATTAAAAAAATTTAATGATTAATACATTTTCATTATTCTCAATAATTATAATAACATTTATTATCTTATATTACATGTTAAACTTGTGGGTTATCCAATCTCAATAATCTAGATATAATTATTGATATAACTCTTTATAATTATAATCCTACCAATTACCAATTAGCACCTTATATTAAATTATCATTATATATGAAAAAATTAGTATTATTAATGAAAATAGTAGTTAAATATATAATCATTATTGAAAATTCTATCAAATTATCAATTTTGTTCCTATATATAGTATATCAAATTATCAATTTGGTTTCAATTTTTTAATTTGGTACAATTTTGGGACGGTTTGATACAATAGGTCCAAAAAATTCAAAAATTTCAAAGTCAAGGAAAAATAATTTTGAACATTTTAATTAAGAAAAAGTTAAATTATAAAATAATGTTTAATTTTAAATAAATGTAATTTAATTTATTGGAACAATTTGAAAATTTCACAGTCTATTATGGGTGCAAAGATCTCTAATTGCATAATTATGGGTGAAAATATCTCTAATTGTAGAATTGCAATTAACTAAGTGATCTCTGCATCATTAGTTGTACCTTTAACAACATCCATGCCCATGAAATAAATGCCATAATCGATGACAGATATATATAACTGTGGAAGCAAATAAAGCACCCCCAACAAAATATCTAACGTCTGCGAAGCTAACAAAAAAATAAATAAAACCGTCGTATTTAAATGAAACTAGTCATAAATTCATGCAATGTGCGGACTGTAAAATAAAATAATATAAATAATTTGAATAAAATAATAACTAAATAAATTAAAAATAAAATAAATTACATTAATTTTATTTTTTTAATTTTTTTTTATAATTTTTAGTTATAATAAGATTTGTTTTTAGAATTATTAAATTAGTATTGAAGTATGTATAATAGTGTTTTAGTTAAAAAATAATATTAAGTAATTACTATAATTTTTTTAATTTTTTAATGGTTTAGAAAAAATATTTTGAGTGATTTAAAGTAAAAAAATATGTAATATACATATATAATTTTAGAATTTGAGTAGTATTAAAATATGTATAATAGTGTTTTAGTTAAAAAATTGTAAACACCTGAATTTATTTTGAAAATTTTAGAATATATTTTGAGACTTCCAGTGTTAATAAATATTTTATTAATACTGAGATTATTATTTTGTGAAATTAAATTTGAATAATTGGTGATGAAAATTATTTTAACTATTAGTTTATAAAAGTGGGTTAATTTTATTTTAATAAAATTATTTTATTGTGTGTAT
>CATIWM010541395.1:0-22782 GCA_949671775.1 Mallotus repandus | reverse complement strand
AAATTAACACTATACGTCCGAGTATAGTGTACTTCCAATCAACACTATACGTCCGAGTATAGTGTATTTTCAAATCAACACTATACATCTGAGTATAGTGTATTTCCAATCAACACTATACGTCCGAGTATAGTGTATTTTCAATCAACACTATACGACCGAGTGTAGTGTACTTTCAAATCAACACTATACGACTGAGTATAGTGTATTTTTAAATCAACACTATACGTCCGAGTGTAGTGTACTTTAAAATCAACACTATACGACCAAGTATAGTGTATTTTCAAATCAACACTATACGACCGAGTATAGTGTATTCTTTCAAATCAACACTATACATCCGAGTGTAGTGTATTTCCAATCAACACTATATGACCGAGTGTAGTGTATTTTCAAATCAACACTATATGACCGAGTATAGGGTATTTTCAAATCAACACTATACGTCCGAGTGTAGTGTATTTTCAAATCAACACTATACAACCGAGTACAGTGTATTTTTAAATTAACACTATACGACCGAGTGTAGTGTATTTTCAAATCAACACTATACAACCGAGTATAGTGTATTTCCAATCAACGTTATACGTCCGAGTATAGTGTATTTTTAAAACAAAATTCATGAGTAGTTATGGACTGCAGCATCGAAAGTGAGCAACGAAAGGGTTGCAGCTAAACGAGAGCTGCTATGGATTGTAGCATCAAAAGTGAGCAACGAAAGGGTTGCAGCTAAACACGAGTAGTTATGGACTGCAACATCAAAAGTGAGCAACGAAAGTGTTGCAGCTAAACACGAGCAGTTATGGACTGCAGCATCAAAAGTGAGCAGTAAAAGGGTTGCAGCTAAACGTGAGCAGTTATAGACTGCAACATCAAAGGTAGAAAACTTGCCAGAAATTATAGATTGCAGCAACACAAAGCTTACATCATGGGATAATGAAAACAATGTTGCATGATTCAGTGTTATGGGCAAACACTTTGTAACACATCAGGTAAGTATCCTAACTCCTTACCCTTGAAATTGTGTGCTTATTTACTTTGTCACAATTTGTCAAGCAAACAACGACAAAGGGGGGCAACTGTAAGCACCCAATTTCAGGATGACTAGAGCATGGATGCGACAGAGGACCCGATGATGAAAATAGACTGTGAAATTAGATTTATTGGATATGATTTATTGGTTTTGAACTAAATTGTAAATTATTTTTAAGAATTATTTTAAATTTTATTTATTTTATTTATCTTTTTAAAGAATTTTCGAAAAATTTAAAAAATAAATTTAAAAAAAATCAAAAGAAAAAAAAGAAAAGGGCCGAAGTTGGCCCAAATGACCAACTTCGGCCATGCTTTTAATTGAATGGAAAATAGGCCTTCCCGTTTTTTTTTCAATTAATTAATTAATTTGTTATTAGATTTTAATTAGGTTATTTTGATAAATATTTTTGTTTTATTAGATAAATGTGTGGATAAATTTATTTTTTTTAGATAAATAATAAGAATAATTTATTTTTATCCTGTAATCAGATTAGGGTTACAAGGTTATATTTATATATATTCGTATTTTTCTTTTCAGAGGGGAGGCTAGGGTTTGATTTTCCTTTCTCTTTATTTTTTTGATTCTTAGCCGTAAACCAAAAATACACCCACTATTCTTTATTTTTCACATACTTTTTTTTTCATGTTTTAGCCGAGAATCAGATCCAAATAACTAAAAAATCACAAACCAACATAACAAAAACCACAAGCTTTCATCAATGGTGATCACCTACTGAGGGGAATCAATACTGCATCCATCAAATTGTCTTCTCTTCTACTCCTTTCTTTTTTTTATTTGATCTTATTTTTTGATTTATTTATTTTTTGTTTGTTTATGTTTCATGATGGTGAGAGCAACTTAAATGGAGGGGGTGGAGACAAGGCTAACCATGAAGATCCATGGAATTCCATTGATTAAATCCTGTATCAATTTTGCATAGTTCCCTTTAGGTTTATTTATTTGCATTATTTTATTTTATCTAGGCTTTGGGTTTGTATTTTAATTTATTTTAATTTTTCAATAGTAGTTGTTGTAATAGCCCCATTAGTGGGAATATAATGGAGTTTTAATTTTTTGCACTTTAAAAATCAATTAGTAAATTAGGTCCATTTGGTAAAACCCTAATTAAAATCAATGGTGGCTTTAGATTAATTTAGGTGGTATGTAAATTAAATTAGGGTTAGAAATCCTTGGTTCTATGTTTGTATGTTTTTGATTTATTATTTTTTATTTGGGCTTGTTTATTGTTTTTTATTTGTTTGGGGCCCCAAGCCCACGTGTAGGTTTTAACTCACTAATAAAACAGGCCTTTAAAAATAAATTTAGGTTTAATTAACTTTAAAATTAATTTAGGCCCATTTAGATCTATTTAGACTTTAGGCCCACTTTATATAATTTAAAATAAATTTAGACTTACCTCAGCCCATTAAAGCATTTCTTTTAAATAAATAGATTTAAGATCATTTCATTTAAATTAAAATAAGTAGAATTAGGCCCATTAAATTAAATTTATTTTTTCTTAAATTTGGTAGACTTAGGCCCACTTTTAGAATTAAAAACAATATGTTTAAGTTCACTAATCATCAAAATATAGGCCCACCTTTAATTCCATTTCACTTGTAAATAAAATATGTAGATTTAGCTAACTTACAATTAAAATCAAATGTAGTTTAGATTTAGGGATGTTACGCCTTGAATGCATTTTTTATGTGCTTTTTCATGGATTGGTTGCCTTAGGGTTAGATGGATGTTCAATTAGGGTTTAATGAAACTGCATGTAATTAGGGAATAAGATAGTAATTAATAAAATAATTCTAAATGAACAGAAGACTGAAAGAAGTTAGTATTCCGTATCCAGAACTCCTGGTTGTGGAGCTACCTTGTATTAGAGAATCGAGTTACCACCACCTTTAATTTGTCCTAGTTATTACCTTGGGTGGTGACTCCTCATTTCCACGCCATGTCTTTGTGACAGTGGTTAGTGTGTTCCCTAGAGCCTTGAGCTCAAACAATGTCGCGGTTGTAATAAACTTGTGTTCGCGCTAAACCTTACCGTCTACAGTAAGTATGATTATTTATAGGGCTTTCCTAATAAATACATTTGGAAAGGAAAAAAAGGGTGTTAAAATGTAAATCTAATCCTAATATAAAAATATGCCTGCAAAACAGGGGTTAGTGCAACTATATGCGATTCCATCCATTCATCCACTCGGATAACAAGTAAGCAAGGAATACTCACATAATTAAAGGAGCAAATATAGGCAAAATCATGCGCATTTGCAGGAATTATTATGAAATATTTCTAAATATTAGAGAAATAATGAAAGATGCATGATTGCATCATTGGACCATGAAATGGAGGCTCTAGCTCGGAAATGTGAACTTTCACATTATTGAATGCATTTTGATGCAAAAATGAGGAAAAATACTTATTTTGGGGTTTGATGAGTGAAAAAGTACAGTTCTAATGCAAACATGTATCTTTGATGTAGAAGTGTGATTTTTATATTGAAAATGCAGTATGTATATTGGAAATGTGAAGATTATGCTAAATGAAGATGATACTTACTGGATGCAAAATACATACTTTATGTGAAAACTGATGACTTTTCACATAAAGTTGTAGAAATGATATGAAAATATTATTTACAATGTAAAAATGTGATTTTTATCAATAAAGTATGTTAATAATGCAGAGAATATAGAAATTATATGAAAATGATAAATTCTGTATTTTCGGAAATAAAATGCAAAAGAGATGTAAAAAAGATATTTTTGTGATTTTTCACATTTTGGAGCTAGGGGATGCAAAATGACAATTTATTATAAGCAAAAATAAAGCAGAGATTATACAATCAACATGCAAATTGCTAGTCTCACCACACAATTACAACAATTTCTGAATTGCCGGTGATAATAAAAGTAAAATGCAAAATAGTGAAATAAACATGCAAAAATGATTATTTGGTCCTCAAATTCGACTAAGCTTGTTTTTGAGTTTTTGAAGCTTTAGCTTCGCGGGATTTTTAAGCTATCCTTATCAAGAGGTTGAAAATGATGTGTAGAATGTAAATTCGTATACCTTTGAAGCATGCTTTGACAAAAATATGGGTGGGTTTCGTTCAAGTTGGTCTAAAAAATCCAATGAAAAATATAGTAGGTAAGCCGAAAGTGTGTAAATTAGGACTCTTGAGTCTTCAATTCGACAATGTTTCAATGTGTGTCGGCCCCTACAAATGGGAGATAGAAACCATTATTTATAGGGAAAAATAGTGAAAATACACATGATCACACGTCCCAAGGCGAATGTGTGTGGTTTTACCCGTGTGCACACATATCGGGGCGCATGACAGCGTAGAGTGCGTGTGATCACACCTTAGGGGCGCATGGTCACACACATCCTCGTGCTCTTTTTGGGTGTTTCGAGGGTTTTAGGACCTCCCAGACGCATTTTCGGCATCAATTTCGTCAAAATAGGCTTTCTACTTTCATGAAGTTAAACTATAGTCTTACGAGATGAACACCGATTTGACAAGTTGCACATTTTGGGCGACGGTTGCTCATAATGAGCTACTTATCATTCTAATAATTCATAATTCATAAAATTGGGGTTCGACTTAATGATTCTGTAGTCGGTTTCGCTCTCTAGAGGGTTGGTTCGGGCTTTTCAGATTCACAGCACGCTCTAGAGGCGCTACGAGTGAACAGACACGTGTCATATTCGAGGACATGTTTTCGTCATTAGACCTTTTTGGGGACAGTCAAAACTTGATGTATGATAGTTTCCCCCTGCTTCACTTGTGTTGCATAGTCTTCTAGTACTGATGTCAATACACATGAAGAAGTGCAGAGATGCAAAAATAGTTTTATGAAGAGGTATTTATCTGATGGTGCGCCGTTTAGTCTTTTAACATTAAGCCCATCATTGTTGATGTTGTTTTATTTGGTTAGAGGAGTCATCGTTTATTCTTGTGTGTTTTTACAACCTCCTTAGTGTCAAGCAAATGGAAATGCTACTATAACTAACTAAGGTGTCAAGCAAGTGCTACCATAACCTATTGAGGTGTCAAGCAGATGCTACTGTAACCTACTGAGGTGTTAAGCAAATGAAGATGCTACTATAACCTACTGAGGTGTCAAGCATATGCTACTATAACCTACTGAGGTGTCAAGCAAATGCTACTATGACCTAATGAGGTGTCAAGTAGTGAAAATGCTACTTTAACCTACTGAGGTGTCAAGCAATGAAAATGCTACTATAACCTACTGAGGTGTCAAGTAATGAAAATGCTACTTTAACCTATTGAGTTGTCAAGCAATAAGAATGCTACTATAACCTATTAAGGTATCAAGCAATGAAAATGCTACTATAACCTATTGAGGTGTCATGCAATGAGAATGCTACTATAACCTACTGAGGTGTCAAGCAAATGAAGGTGCTACTATAACCTACTGAGGTATCAAGCAAATGAAGGTGCTATTATAACCTACTGAGGTGTCAAGTAGATGGAAATGCTACTATAACCTACTGAGGTGTCAAGTAAGTGAAAATGCTACTATAAACTACTGAGGTGTCAAGCAAGAAAAATTGCTACTATAACCTACTGAGGTGTCAAGCAAGTGCTACTATAACCTTTTGAGGTGTCAAGCAGATGAAAATGCTACTAAGTAGACAAGAATGTTGTTAAGCATATGAAAAATGCTACTAAGTAGATGAAAATGCCACTAAGCATATGAGAATGCTACTAAGCAAGTGAAAATACTTCTAAGCAGACTAAAAAGCTTCTAAGTAGATGAAAATGCTACTAAGCAAGTGAAAATGCTACTAAGCAGATGAAAATGCTACTAAGTAGATGAAAAATGCTACTAAGCAGATGGAAGTGCTACTAAGCAGATAAGAATGTTACAAAGCAAGTGAAAATGCTTCTAAGCAAATTAAAAAGCTTCTAAACAAAAGAAAATACTACTAAGCAGATGAAAATGCTACTAAGCATATGAAAAATGCTACTAAGTAGATGAAAGTGCTACTAAGCAGATGAGAATGCTAAATGAAAATGCTTATAAGCAGATTAAGTGAAATAGCCATTTTCCTTTTCTAAGAGTTGTATGTATTAGAGCATTTGAGTTGTCTTAACTATGATAACCTTGAGTTAATGCTTATCTTAGCAATTTGAAAACATGATCCATAACTCGTGGTCAAGACTGATTGTGTTACCAAGTGGAGAGCAAGCTTCCAAAGTGAATTTCTGAAGAATGTAGCGAGATGAAACTTATAAAGAATGTAGATGAATAGAATAAATTTCGATTATCAAGAGGCATTTGAGCGAGAAAGTGATAATTGACTATGCATTATTTATTCTCTCTTGCAGGGATCTCCTTTCTTTGGCACCCCCTGCCGTTCCCGTATTACTGAGTATGGATGCCGCTGAAAGGTTGCACAAAGATTTATTATCATTATTATTATTTTGCTTTGCTTTTCCTTTATTTATTTTTATCTCTTTTCTTTTGTTTCATTCTCTTTTTTCTTTTTTTCATCTTTCTCTTCTCAGGCATTCTCGCCTTCTGTCACTCAACGTGAATGCCGTCAAGGAGTTCTTTGAATACTCGTGCTCAATTTTGAGCATTGGAGTAGGTGAGTATAGTCATGAGATCACTAGCCTCTCTGAAAGTTATCTTGATAATTGTAATTTATTTTACTTATCGATGTCCTTTATAGGTTTTGTCTTGTGGGTTCTTCGTCTATCCAAGTGGTAGGCAAATATTAGGTTGATTAAAGTTTAGAAAGTCCTTACTTAGAGCTGTTGATCATGCTTAGGAAATTGTAAAATGAGCATTAAAGAAAGATTATAATAATTGAAATAAGCTCACTTGACTTTGATATATGCAATTCATATTAGAGATGAAGTTTGCAAAAATATAAGAAAGGAGCCGTTATTGTTTTTATTTTATTTTCAACGTATGAATGCTAATGTAGATGCATACATTAGAGAAAGAAAGAAGAGGGCACTCCCTGGTTTAGAGGTGGTGATGATGGTGGCACTTATCGATTTGTTGTGTTTGACATTTTTTATTAGTCATTTCTGTTGACTTATTGATGTTGCCATTGCTGCGTATTGTATGCTTTAAAAATATAGCCCTTTGCTGTATTCTTGTGGTTATAGCTCTTGCCATGTTGTGTAACCCTTGTTGTATCACTTTCTGAGCGGCTTTCACCTTTTTGTACTCAAATTTGCTTTAACTTGCATGGTCGCATAAGCCTTTTGTTGCATTATTTATTTTGATTTGATGCTCCTTGCTCTTGCTTATTGGCGCAATTGCTTTTCTCTTTTGGTGGTCTTGTGGTCCATGCTGGGAGGGCTTTATGCTTTTGGACTTGTTTGACAGTCTTATTGGTATATGGCAATTGCTGCATCATATAGCTTTTGTTGTAGTAATTGTAGCCCTTGCTTTACTAATTGTAGCTCTTGCTGTAGCATCTGTTGCCCTTATTGTAATTATAGCTTTCACTGTGGTATCTGTAGCCCTTGCTATACTGACTATGGTTCTTATTATGACGATTGCAGCTCTTGCTGTAGTATCTGTAGCTCTTGTTGTGACTATAGCTCTTACTGTGTCGCGTATAGCCCTTGCTATGATGACTTTAGCTCTAGCGGTAATGACTGTAACTCTGGGTATGATGACTATAGCTCTAGCTATGATAACTATAGCTCTGGCTATGATGACTGTAGCTTTGGCAGTGATGACTATAGCTCTAGCTGTGATGACTGTAGCTCTAGCTGTGATGACTGTAGCTCTAGCTGTGATGACTGTAGCTCTAACTATAATGACTGTAGATCTGGCTGTGATGACTATAGCTCTAGCTGTGATGATTGTAGCTTTAGATGTGATAATTATGGCTGTAGCGGTGATAACTATAGCTCTGGCTGTGATAATTGTAGCTCTAGTTGTGACTACTATAGCTCTGGTTGTGATGACTGTAGCTCTAGCTGTGATGACTGTAGCTCTGGCTGTGATGACTGTAGCTCTTACTGTAATAACTGTAGCTCTAGCTGTGATGACTGTAGCTCTGGTTGTGATGACTGTAGCTCTGGCTATTGCAATTATAACTCTTACTATTTTTTGGTTCTCTGTGATTTCTGTTCATATTTTTGGAGCATTTTTATTTTTTTTTCTGTTTTCTTATTCTGTTATTGTTCTATCGCTCCAGGAATTATGAATTTTCCTCCTATTCCCAATGACTTTGGTGGTGTGGAGAACACTTCTTTCACTTTTGATAACTTCAATTTGGAGGTAGGTGGTGCGGAGTTTATGCAGACTAGCGCGGGGACTTCTCCACTACTGGAGTTACAGAGACTGCTGGGATTGGTGGTGGAGCTTCTTCTCATTCATCTAGTTCTTAGGGCGATCCTGGTCCACATTGACTTTCTCGAGGAGGTCTGATTCCTATTGTTCATTGTTTAGAGACCCATACTTGGACTATTCATCATCGCCAGGTCAGTTCTTATCTACTTCCTTTGTAGTTTTATTACCGTTTAGCCCTTGTTAGCTTTGGCTATGTTTAGCTTTTGTTGTAGTTTAGCTTTTGTTGTAGTTTAGCTCTTGTTGTAGTTTACTTAGCTTTGGCAGTTTCTGAAGCTTTTGTTGTAGTTTAGCTCTTGCTGTAGTTCAGCTCCTGCTGTAGTTTGCTTAGCTTTGGCTGTTTGTGAAGCTTTTGCTGTAGTTTAGCTCTTGTCATCCTTTCTGCTATTCTTTTATCCTTTCAAACACTTGCTTGCATGTTTTAGCTTTTGCTATTTGCTTTTCATTTTGTAGTCTGTGTAATTCTTGGTGTTAATCTAGCTCTAGCTGCTTGCTTGCTACCTGTACTTTCTGTTTAACATTTGTTATGATCATTCTTCCACTGCTTTGTTTGATATTTTTTATTTCAGTTTTGTTTTTGCAAGAATGATGAAAAGAGTTATTTTAGTATCTGATGCATGTTTTAAATGATTTACCTGTTGATTGCAGTCTCAAGGGCCTGTTATTCAGTTGCCTGGTAGCTTTAATAAGGTCAGCTTGTACTATCAGGGCCTTCCGTCATACGTGAAGTAGATGGTTGCTAGAAAGGGCTTTGAAAGCATTCTTTCTACTATTACTTATAGTTCTTATGTGTTGAGTCAGGCTACGATGTGTGCTTTTGTTAAGCGATGGATGGACACTACCCACACGTTTCATTTGCCTTTTGGAGAGGTGACTATCACTCCATTAGAATTTACTGCGACCACCAGGCTAAGTTTCTCTAGAGAACCCGTCCCTCTTAGTAATGCGGCGTATAGTTCTATGGTGGTGAGAAGTCGAGTTGGGGGGTTACTACTTTTGTGAAGTCGAGTTGTTTGATTCGATACACGAAGCTTGTGGCAAAGGTCAGGTCGGGACATGATGCTGGTCATTTTAGTTCAGAGCAGCTAGCTTGATGCTTCTTATTTTACCTTCTCAGTGCTGTCATTTTTTTTCTTCGAATGATTCAGGTATTGGTTATCTGCAGTTGCTACCCGTTTTGAGGAACTTGAGAGATTTTTTGAAATACAGTTGGGGTATGACTGCTTTTTTCTCATATGTATTTTGGCTTTGATGTAGCTTGTAGAGGAGGGTCGCCGATATGCAGCTGCTTATTTGTGCTGGACATGAGTGTGATCTCTTATTTTTTTGATTGTTTTATTAACTTTAGATGTTTTGACTTCTTCTTTTTTGGCAAATTTGGGCTTATGAGCTTGGAGTGCTCCCTTGTCCCACTGTTGAGCACTTGCATGAGAGTGGTTTTCTGCGCCTTCTGCGGTGGATCTAAAAGACTTCTAATTTGATTGAGAGCCCTGCATAGGCGAGAGATTTCCTGAGTTAATTGGGCTAGAGCCTAGTACACTGGATTTTGGTCTAGTTTTCTCATTCTTTGGCAATATTTTGCTTATATTGCTTCTTGGACAGATCTGTGGCCCCTGGTGGTTGGAGAAAGAGGACAGATCGATTGGGATGGCGTCAGCTTGGTGCCTGATACAGAGGAGAGTCTTATTGACCGACCTTATTGATAAGGTATGGTACTTGGGCGAGTGAGTCCATTGTTGGTGGGATGGACTGTATATGAGAAGAGTTTCTATTGCTCCCATTGGTGACATGTTTTAGGGTCGAGAGCTCACTGGAGAGGAGCTTACTGAAGCTGAGAGAGGATATCCTTTTGAGAGTCTTTTAGAGGACGCACACTTCTCTTATATGTGTACATTGCTCCCCCAATTGATCGAAGTCATAGTGAGTGTCTGTGTCTCTCCAGTTCCACCTCCTTAGACAGATCCTACACCACCTTCGGGTTCAAGAGGTAGGACTTTACGAGCATCCTAGGGTCCTTTCACTTCCAGGGTAGCATCTTTTGATCTGGTATGCTTCTTAGCTTTTACATTTTCCTATTTATGTACAATCATGTAACAAATTTTGTTAGTGATAAACTGTAAATGACATGAGTTATGATAACTTATCTACAACATTGAGGATATCGCTGGAAGAGATCGGGTTCTTCTCACTTCAATGAAGAGAGTATCCTTAGAGCTGAAGGGATGGCTTCTGCTAGTGGTGTGGCATCTAGTGGTTTAATTCTTGGTGATTTGGTGACCACGGTGCCCTTAATTTTGTATGGATTGTCGATTACAGGGGTTGGGACGCGCTTTCCTTTACCTAGGGCTGGCATACCTTTGTCGGACGTAGCACCAATAGACACTACTCATGTTAGTCTTTTGAATTTATTTAGGGTTTTTCCGTTTCTTTGATTTATTTGTTATCTAACTTCTCTGCTTTGTAAGTGCCTGTTTTTAGTGTTTAGTCTTGGTATATTGCTGCAATTAGCGAATAAGAGTATTTCATAGAGTTCACTGGCGTGTAGAGCATACGTCCTCTTTTTATTGACTGCTTATTATACTTATTTTATGCCAATGTATGTGCCTTTATAAATGTATGAATGTAATTTATAATGCTTATTTAATGCAGAGTCAGCGCATTCTTGCTGGCCATGAGTGGGAGAGAGAGCGAGCATCTTGGAGTGAGCGTGTTCAGTAGCTGGAGTAAGAGTTGGGCACTTTCCACATGGGTTAGGATGATGAGGTGCCTAGCCTAGGAAGTAAAGATGCCTAAGTGGATTCAACTTTTATTTATGATGGCGACCATGGTCCATATAGTTGTTATGTAGGCCTTTGGCTATGGTTATTTTATTGTTATATCATTTTCCTAAGACCACAGACTCTAGGTATTGTATCTGGGCATTTGTCCCACCTGTTGTACCCTTACCACTTACTGGTGTTGTTGTATCTGACTGACTTGTATGCTCTTTGATGATGACTGCAACATTTATGCCTATTGTACCTCTAGATGATGGCCATGTGATTGTGTTCGAATGGTGATTGTGTTGTGTGGATGTGTGCATGATGATTGTGCCACATGATGAATGGTAGCTTATTTCTCCTCCTAGGACATGTATATGCCGGCAGATGATTAGAAACAAAATAATTTTTACCTTGAGCTTATGCATGAATGTATTTAATGATCTTAATACATGTATGCATGAAATGATGATGGTATTGGTATGCTAAGAAGAATAACATCGACTTGCACTCAAGGGCATACGTCATGTAATGAAAATGAGTATGCTATACGATGAAGGTGAGCATTCCTTTGGGGAGAGTCAGATGATTAGTAGTTCTGGGATTAGTATTGGTAATAGGAGGATCAATACATATGAGGGAGAAACCAGGGATCTTGATGATGGTATGCTGAGCTAGGCAGAATGCAAGTTTAATAGCTTATCTGTTTGCACTCCTTATAATCTGATAATGAATTGGAGAATGGCTTACAATAAGTATTAATTCAAGTACATGCCTCATATTATTATTTCTTTTCTGCCCCCTTTTTCCTAGGCAGTTCTATGCAGCTAGCTGGGCTTTTATCTTTTATTCTTTTTTTTTTTCGAATGAGGCTGTTCTGAGAATTGAACACTTGCAGTTTTAATAGAGTGTGAAAAGAGTAAAGACAATTAATAGATTATAAGGTAATGACAAACAAAGGATTTAACATTCCACCTAGATGTCTGATAAAATGCATAAATATTCAACACTAGCAAAATAACAAAATAAGAGTTTATTATTTACATCAGAGAGGAGTTTCATTGATCTTCTTCATTCTAGCTGAGATACTACTTGTTTGTGACTTTCACTGAGGATAATTTTCTATGGTTCTCCTTCACTTTTCCTTCTCATAATGATCACATGCAGGTTTGCAGAGGATTGGTGGGATTTGTGAAGCAAGTTCCCCATTACTTTTATGAGATTCGTATGTCCTAGAGGAGGTGAGGTCTATCTCTGAGGGTGGTTGTAATGAGACTGGATAGTTAGGGAGTGATCTATTTTTGGTGTGGGGTACATCGCTGCATTTGGGTAGAGGGCAAGTTTTGACGTTGGGACTCTCTTCCAGGTCCTTAAGTTTCCCAGAGTCAATCAGATCTTGAACTATGCATTCAATGGTATAACATTCATCGGTGGTGTGTCTTGGCATTTGGTGATAGTGGTAGTATAGGTTAAAGTCTTTTTGGGGTGGTATTGGATTTGGTAATGTTTTTGGTTTACGTGGTTTTACAAGGTTTCTTTGTTGAAGCATTTTAAAGATCTTGGAGAGAGGTTGGTTGAACTTTGAATATTTTCTACAGGTTGGAGGAAAATCAACTATAGACGATTATTAGAACTCCATATGTAATGGATCATAACCCATTGTGTTTTAGTTAATCCCTCTTGGTATTTTAACTTCATCAAGCTCAGAATAGTAGGGCTACTTAGAATGACCTCGTAAGAACTTGTTCATGAAAAAAGCTGACTGAAGCCTTTGATTAGGGTGTTAGTGTTTTCTTTCATCAGAACCTCATGCTGAGTGGTCCTGCAGGATAGTTATCGGATTTCCATTACTGATTCAGATTCGACTGCACCTGTTGTCTTAGAAGAGGATTATAGACAACCTTCTTGGTAAAATTTTCAATAAACTTCAATATCTTTAGGCATGCTCATGACTTCTTTCCCCTTGTTTGACTCATAATTAGGAGTGTCAGTCTTGCCACTTAAGAAAATTGTCTCATCTTTGAGATCTAGGGTTTGGTTTACGATATTCTTGATTTCAATTTGAACAATGGTCTTGATTTCAGCTCGAAGGATATTGATTAAGCCACCATTAACTATGAATTTCTTCATGTGGTCTTTGAGTAAGTCATATGAACTTTGAATCCTAGATTGCTCGGCTATTTTTAATCTTTCTTGACTCTCCTTTTGGGGTTGCTTTGAGGTTTATGACTGCAAAAATGATGGGGTTAGTGCAATTATTGTGAAATGCATGTATGAGTGCACACAGTGTAAAATGCATGTGTAGTGTAATGTAATGAGATGTATGCATGGATGGATGATGTTTTTCAAAAGGATGAGATTAGAGTGAGGAATAAGGATAGCATGAATGCATGTTATATCGTGCGCTATGAGATATTTATTGATGTATGGAGCCTTATTAGGGATGCATATGATGTTCTCTGAAAAGAAAACACAATAAAAGAGAAAAGGTTAATAATCAATAAGATAAGCTAAAAGAAAAAGTAATGAATGCTTGTCATGCCATAAGCCGTAGAAAAGTTATGGTGCATCTATATGAAGGGACGGGGTGAGAATATGCATGGGACATCCATGCAAAAATGCAGGATGGCTGCAAGAAGAATGTGGGTTAATGTATGTTATTTACATGTATATTATATCTGCATGAATAAAAAAGGAATAAAATTGGTTAGTATTTCCTGCACAGGGAACAAACTAATCATAAGCACGCTCTTGCTTCCAACCTTATTACTTCACGTGGTTATTCAGTCCTTTTCCTAGGTGGGTTTTGACCCAATAGTCAGCATGGGGCTATAGTTCCACTCTCAAACAAGGCTGTTTCAATTTATATTGATTAGAACCAAAAGGTAAACTAAGGAATAATGCTTAAATGCACTCGATGTAATCATATAATGTCAATGTAAGGACCGGTTGTTGGGTCACAAATAGCATCTATAGTCCATACGCGCTAGCGTGCGGAAGGGCTATAGTCAACAAAAGGGATCCAAATTTTGTGTCCTCGCATTGATATTAGATATGTTTACCAAGAGGCATTAAGGCATCGTTTGATAGTTTGCAACTTGATTCTTTCAACATAAATTTCTATAATCTAGTCGAATTCCTGACCCATCTTATTTGATCTAATAAGGATAAATGGATGATGCTCATACATTCAGGCTATTCATACTGAGGTATATGATTCTTATCATTCCTAGCACATCGGGCTTATGCAAGGTAAACAAAGATCACACAGTCTAAGTGTGAGCAGTCTATGAGAACGGACATAATAATGTTAATCAATGATAGAAACTAAAAGCGTTATAGCACTTGTGAATGTCAGGTCAAATGAACAACATCAAGGTTAGCATGCAAATGTTGGTAGGATCCTAGTGGAGATTTCTATTGGTTAATTTACATGGGTTAAGTCGAGGGTAAAAGGCTAAGGGCTCCTTTAATGAGAATGCCCCTCCATTAGTAGGGTTACAGACTCTAGTCAGTGAGTCTAGCATTCTTTTGATTACTCAGGTTGCCCCCCTTAAGGACTTAGGTCACAAACTCTGGTCAGATGAGTCAGGCGAAACCATGAGTAAAATCTAGAGGTGAAAAATCCGAATCGTTCACCCTATGACTCATTTGGAATCATAATGGATCACTTTCTATCATTGTCGATTGATTAGGACCAATGGTGCATGTATGATGTGTAGTGCAAATGCAATGGTGAAGGGCTCCATATGATTGAGTATTATGTAATGAGAAATAGTCATTTTTGAATTGATCTTTCTAATTAGTATCCCCAGTGGAGTCGCCACTGTGAGCGACCTAATTATTTCTGCTTGTTATTTTCGAGACAGCTTTACTGAATGGGATATTATTCAGTTTACGGGATAGGGACAATGGTTAGTCTCGGGGGGATGCGAGACACTTTGTGTTTATGGAGTTGCCACCTGATTTTTAGAAAATCAGGAAAAGATGAAAGGGATGGCATCGGGTCACTCAACGAGTATCGTCCCTAGCATAGATTCTAGGTTATGGAGATCATATATACTTTTTAACTATTTCTTATTATAATACTCAATACATGGCTACCACAACACCCTAGTTAAGGTAATAATAGTTGATATAAGCGCATTCACACAAGCTCATTGATAATAACGGAAAATAAAGGAGAGTAAGTATGATTATTTATAGGGCTTTCCTAGTAAATACATTCGAAAAGGACAAAAAAAGGTGCGAAAATATAAATCTAATCCTAATATAAAATTATGCCTGCAAAACAGAGGTTAGCATAACTATGTGCGATTCCATCCATTCATTCACTCAGAAAACATGTAAGCAGGGAATACTCACTTAATCAAAAGAGCAAATATAGACATAATCACGTGCATTTGCAGGAATTATTATGAAATATTTCTAGATAGTAGAGAAATAATGAAAGATGCATGATTGTATCATTGGACCATGAAATGGAGGCTCTAGCTTGGAAATGTGAACTTTCACATTATTGAATGCATTTTGATGCAAAAATGAGGAAAAATACTTATTTTCGAGTTTAATGAGTGAAAAATTACAGTTCAAATGCAAATATATAGCTCTAATGCAAAAGTGTGATTTTTATATTGAAAATGCGGTATGTATATTGGAAATGTGAAGATTATACTAAATGAAAATGATACTTACTGGATGCAAAATACATACTTAACGTGAAAAATGATGACTTTTTGCATAAAGTTGTAGAAATGATATGAAAATATTATTTACAATGTAAAGATGTGATTTTTATCAATAAAGGATGTTAAAAATGCAGAGAATGCATAAACTATATGAAAATGATAAATTTTGTATTTTTGGAAATAAAATGCAAAAGTGATGTAAAAATGTTATTTTTGTGATTTTTCACATTTTGGAGCTAGGGGCTACAAAATGACAATTTATTATAAGCAAAAATAAAGCACAGATTATACAATCAACATGTAAATTGTCAGTCTCACCACACAATCACAACAATTTTTCAACTGCTGGAGGCAATAAAGTAAAATGCAAAATAGTGAAATAAACGTGCAAAAATGATTATTTGGTCCTCAGATTTGACTGAGCTTGTTTTCGGGTTTTTGAAGCTTTAGCTTCGTAGGATTTTTAAGCTGTCCTTGTCGATAGGTTGAAAATGACATGTATAATGCAAATTCGTATACCTTTGAAGCGTGCTTTGACAAAGATGTGGGTGGGTTTGGTTCAAGTTTGTCTAAAAAATACTACGAAAAATGTAATAGGTAAGCTGAAAGTGTGTAAATTAGGACTCATGAGTCTTCAATTCGACAACATTTCAGTGTGTCGGCCTCCTCAAATGGGAGATAGAGACCCCTATTTATAGGGAAAAATAGTGAAAATACACGTGATCACGCATCTTGGGGTGTGTGACAGTGTAGAGTGCACGTGATCGTGTATTGGTGCACGTGATCATGCCTTGGGGGCGCATGATCATGCCTTGGGGGCGCGTGATCACACATCTGGGTGGGTGGTTAGGCACTCAAGCGCGTGGTCACCTGCGCGCTCATGCTATTTTCGGGTCTCTTGTGCATGTTTCTAGGGTTTTAGGACCTTTTGGACATGTTTTTGACATCTGTTTCATCAAAATAGGCTTTCAACTTTCACGAAGTTGAACTCTGGTCTTACGAGATGAACACTAGTCTGATGAGTTGCACGTTTTGGATGACTGTTGCTTGAAATGAGCTACTTATCATTCCAATAATTTATAATTCATAAAATCAGGGTTCGACTTAATGATCTACTATCTGGTTTTGCTCTCTAGAGGCTTGGTTCAGGCTTTTCAGATTCACGGCACGCTCTAGAGGCAGTACGAGTGAACAGACACTTATCATATTCGGGGAGATAGTTTCATCATTGGACTTTTTTGGGGATAGTCAAAACTCGATGTATGACACTAGGCATGATTAGTTATGATGATGGCGATGTAGGCCCCCACGCATTACTACTATTACTTGAACACTCCCACCAATTATTTCTTTTTTCGATTTTATTACTGTTATGAATTTTGTTGTTTATGATGGATGTGGTGCTATTTTTGTTGATCTTCTAGGCCATGGGTTGATGGTGTCATTATTATTTATTTCATGATAATAGAGATGGTAGAAACAGTGGTCAGCTATGGCAGTAGTGATGATGTGTAGTGGGGCTATTAGTTTTAGAGGTTATGAAGAGAGTGTGTATAGGTGAAAGGAAGGAATATATATACACACATATGTATGCACATTAATAAGAATCAAAATTATAATAATTGAAGGGTATTTTTGAAATTTTATAAATTTTTTAAAGTTTGACCATTTGAGTAATGGTATATTCTTAAAATATTTTAATAAAAGGGGAAATAGTTCATGGAATCACATTTTGAAGAGGATTTTGATTATTATTTTTTAAAAGGATGGACTAGTAATTATAGTCAAATCTTAGAGAAAGATAGTGATTATGCATAATTTTTATGTTATTTCCAACTCTTTGTGGCATCAAGCAACTTGGTTACACGTGTGTAATGAGAGAAAGTCTCTCAATGGCTTCAATGCTTCTGGCGGAGCAGCTTATGCTGTTGCCGCTATGGAGCTTTATGATTTACTTGACTTGTTTACAGTCTCCTTCTCCTCACCCGCTTAGCCATAACCACCTTGCTCTTCACCGGTCTTTTCCACAAATTGCATCCCAATCCAACCCTCAACAACTTAACCACATCTTCAGTGGTTATGGAACCGTCCCTGGCAGTGGTGTTAACTCGGAATTTGTCAACACCGCCTTTAGCTCTGATGATAGGAATGTCCATGAAGTTGTCCTTGGCTCCTTGCAGAATCTCCACACAAGGCAATGACCCACCCTCCTATGTCCTTAAAAGAGGGATCCTCCATAACTGTGTTTTCAAGTTCCTTTGCTGAAACTGAGATGAACCCTCATCTTTCAACAAATGGATTATGCATTGTGACTGTTTACCCTCCTTGGTTCCATGCAAAACTATTGTGCAAAGTTGTGCTATCTTCTCCAACAACAAAGGATGACTTCCTTTCCTTTGCTGCTATGTCAAGCTCTATCGAGCTATCTCTGGTAAGCCATACTCGGAGGAAAGTTGCACTTCATCCTCCTCTAGCAATGATAGTGAACCCTTTTGAAGCTGATCTAACTTTCGGCAAGGAGAAGTCTTCGCCGAACAGGCCATCCCTCCTAAAAACGCATGTCCCCCAACTGCTCTCTTTGACGAGTTCAAACAAGTGCCAATGCAATGAACAAAGAGGCTCTCCTCAAGTTTCCAGTGAGGATGGTGGTTCACACAGACACCGATGCTCACCAACTCTGAAAACTTTTGAGTGTGAAGCGTGCTTGTCGAGTGCTGAAGGGACTGCTACATAGCTCGATGCCTTGACACCTGGGCAGATTAACAGGCTCAGACACGCGTGCTTGCGTGATGGCACAAAAGAGGAAAAAGCTACCACCAGGGAGTTCAATTCTCAACCAAGTCTCCTTAGGATAGAGGCTTTTAAGCTAACTCAAGCCCAACTTTGTGTTACCCAGCCAATCTTTGCTCTCCAAGCCCATGATGGCTTTTCTTCAAGTTCAAGTGACCCAAACAGAAGCAAGAATCAAGCTAGAGTCCAATCCGTTTGTCTTTTACTTCTACCCTATAGTCTCAATTTAGTAGAAGTTAAATTGTTGTATACCTTCTTGATGGAGGTTATAGCTAGAGCCCAACTTGTGTTCAATATATTTATACCCTATAGCATTATGTTAGTAGAAGTTATATTGATGACTACTTTCTTGATGATGATGTATCTTTGGTTTCCAGTTTAATGAAGTTTAATATCTTTTTATCGCTCAAAGAATTTTTTTTTATGTTATTTAATATTTTATGTAAATATAATAAATTAGTTGCAAAATGTGATGGTATTAACGGGTTGAGCATAGTGCTGGACAGTGTCAGCGATATGTCTTCATTTTTTAACAGTGTCAGTGGTCTTACTGGCAGAGAGGGGAGTCAGGTGGCTTATCAATTAGCAAAAAACCCGCCTAATGGCGATTCTCAAGTCTTGGCCGAGAGTTAAAAGCTAGTGTAGCATTTTTGTTTTTGCAGATTTTGGACCTCTGTTTGCTTTGGCTTGTTTGTTTGTGTAGCTTCAATTTCCCATAACAAAAATGTAACGTAATAATTGAAATTGTGAAAATAACCTCATCTTCGGTAGAAAGCTTTGCTCAATCAAAATTTTGATTTAACTAGTGCAAGTTCTAAAGGAATTTTTAATATCTTAACAATTGGAAAAAAAGAAACCATATTAAGGAATGCATATGGCAAAATGATTGACAATTTTACTCGTTTTCCATATTCTATCGCAAAAATATTAGTCATTTAGTGGTTTCATACAGTAACTTCTCAATAATTCTATCAGACAGCAACTGAACCACAAGTCTTCAGGCATCTTCATCAAAGAAAACGACCAATGGACTAAACAAAAAAGCATGATACATATAATATGAGTAGTCACTTTCATACATTTTTGGTTAAAAGATTAGCTACTACATGCAAACCAGGTTCCTAAAATCACCACATTTTCGGTTTAAGAAAGAAAGAAGATAGAATTACAACAAAGCATTGATAAAAATACCCAAATAAAATAAAGGATAATTAAAGGAACCAAAGAAAATGAAATTCTCATCATCTGTCTCTTACTATGTTGTAAGAGAAGATGCATTTCCGGTAGAAGCAGAAGAAGATGTAGAATTCTTATGATTATGCATCCAGACCTTAAAAACTTGTCTGCTCACTCCAACTCCTCTACAAAACCTCTCAACTTCGTCTTCCTCATCTTTTCTCTGCAACTTCCATCCTAGCTTTTCTGCAAATGCCAACATCTTCTCTTTCTGCTCTACTGTAAACTTTGTCCTGAATCGCTTCGTCTTTCCACCGATCCTTTCACTCTCCCCAGGTGACTCAATCACCATTGGTAGCCTCCTGCCCACATCCCCGTAGTCCATCAATTCAACAACTGTTGCCTCAGGTTGAATGTTGCGGCTCCGGCTACTGCTATATGCCATCTTGCGGTGGAAATTGCGATGGCAGCCGCACGCAGCACATTGAAGGGTTGAAGGAGAGGTGTCGTCAAGTGTGAACTCGCCACATCCGTCGGTGGCATAGCTGCCGAGGCTGGCTGCATGATTTCTCAGGCATTCCTTGTATAGATCATTTGTGTTATCACTTTCCATTGCTTTCTCTCTCTCTCTCTCTCTCTCTCTCTCTCAATCTCTCTATCTTTCGGGGCGTCTAATGGAGATGTCTATGAGACTTTGAATTACAATGGTGGTCCTATATAATTTTTATATTTACATTTTTACTATAAGTTTCTTGGCTGTCTTCAAAACTACACGAGTTTTTTTTTTGGGTGTTTTTTCAACCCTACTGATGTTATGTCTTTCGCGTTTATTTTGTCGGAAATGTGTTGGTGAAGTTGAAAAATTATGAGTTATTCATTTTTTGTCTTGAGAATGTTCTTTTGAAAAGTCTCAAAATGTGGTGTGGGAATCGAATGGTTCTGAAAAATCAAACCCAAATCTTCAAAACAAAAAATTTTCCAAATAACCATTTAATTTTCTCTAAATCAAACTGTCTCAATTTTTTTTATCAAAATGTCTACAACGCTTAAATTTTTCAAAACGAGATTCATCATCCTAAATTACTCTGATTGTACCGAATTAAAAAAATGAAACTAGGAAATAGAAATTTTTCACTCATCAATTTAATTATATTAAATCACAAAAAACATAAATATTAAATTAGTAAATAACGTTTCAAAATTTTATAATATAATTCATATTAAAAAATTTTAGTTCATCTATAATAATAAAATTGTAATAGAATATATTTATTTAAAAGCTAAGGTGTTGTTGTTATTATTTATGATATATATTATTTATATAAGGTTTTTGTCAAAAAATTTAATAATTGTCTGGTATATTAGAGTTATTATTAAAAATAATGATAAATAAAACTATAAAAATTATTTAATTTTATAATAAAATTATGAAATGGTTGGTAGTTTAATAGTTTGATTTTTCATTATATTTTTATAATTTTTTTTTTAATTTAGACAAAAACTGAGCTCCAAAGCAAGTTGAATCAGAAATTTTAATTTTTGAACTATATCAAATTAAGAATTTAGAATAATTCTGATATCTTAATTTTTAGATATCTGATATTTTATTGCAATTCCAAAGAATGTAATTCTTTGGATCAAACCAAATCGTGTTCACCCTAATGAGCATATGTTTTAAATTTTTTAAAAGAAGAATTAATTAAATTTTAGCATTCAAGAAAAAAAGGTATTAAACAGGTTTATTGTCAATAAAATATGGAGATTTTTACCTACTCTAAATTTAATATATCCAACAGCCAAATAAAAGATACATAGTTCAAATATAACAACAATAAAATAAATATTTGTATGTTATAAATATAATAGTTAGGTATATTACATTTGGAGTAAACAAAATTTTTTATTATAAAATACAAGATTTGTAATTAGTTATAGATTTATTTCAAAATGCATTAGATGCTATATGTGCATATGTTTTTAAAAAAACTAATCAAATTAAATATTTTTGTCAAATTATAAATATTGAAATAAGTTTGAAAAAATTGCAAACATTGTAATTTTTAATGCTGATAGACGATGATTAATAAATCATAGATTTTATTTTTCATTCTTCATTACATGAAAAGATAAATTATTTTTTTTTATTATTATATTTCTTAACAGAATATATATATATATAAGTTTATTATTAGAGTTTTAAGTTCTAGCTCCATTGATTGTGTTGTTAAATAAAAAAAAAAAAGTGAACTGCTCAACCTCTCAAACTAGTTCTTGGAGTTTCTTTAAGGAAAAAAATTATAAAAAAGTCTTGTGATTTTATTTTTTATTAACTTTTGATATGCATGTTGTTTAGTAATAAGTTGATTTTTTGTATTTCACGCTATTAGCAAAAAAAAAAAAAAAAAAAAGTGACAAATTAATTGATATCAAGTGATAACAAATATTTTAGTCAAATAATTTTTTTGAGAACAATTGCAATAAAATGCTCCCATGGTTTTATTTTTTTTAACTTTTATTTATTTCTGACAAATCAGTATTCTATTCTTCACAATATTACTAAAAAGAAGACAAATTAATTCATTTGATTATAAGTGATAACATGAAAAATACTTTATTAATAGATTCTTACTGATTCAATTATTTTTTTTATAATTTTATACATTATTTTGTAGGAATATATAAATTTTTTATTATAAATTTGTATACGCATACATATTTTGTTACCAATGAGTTTCATATATACATGAATTTATTATTTTAAAATTTACCTATCAAATTATTTTTAATAATTTTTATTAATCGTCTATACTTAATTTTATAGAATTAAGAAGTTTTGAATCTTGGGAATTCATGATTTTGGATTTAAACAAAAATTTGTGTTTTTTTTTTGGATTTTAAATATTTATGATTTTGAATTTTAAATATTTAATCTTACTTTTTTCTTATTTTTTCCATTTTTTTCTTTTTCGTTTTT